>JADRCD010144758.1:3281-30251 GCA_019843815.1 Montemys delectorum
TTTCTTTCTTTCTTTCTTTCTTTCTTTCTTTCTTTCTTTCTTTCTTTCTTTCTTTCTTTCTTTCTCTTTCTCTCTGGGAACTTAAAGCCAGTCTTTGGATTAAGTATTGACATTTGCAAAAGGCCTCTTAGCTCACTCCCAACCTTACCCAACACAACAAAATATTCTAACCTAAGTTACCTTCCAATACCACTAACAACTACATATGTTGGTAACTTAGTTCAACTTACTATCTACTTTATTTTGTCTTATATTTTTTTAGACACTATAATCTAGAGATTTTTTTTTTTTTTTTTTTTTTTTTTTTTTTTATTTTATATATTTTTTTTTTTTTTTTTTTTTTTTTGCCTTCTGTGTATAATATTACTCTGGTTTTGAGGAGTACAGTTGCAGAATTTAAATTATCTAAGAGATCACACAAGCTCTCTACTCTAGATCTTGCAAGAGTACAGCAAGCTTATGCTGACTAGGGAATAGAAGGATGCTCACTATGTTTTTAAGCTTTTAAAATTCTAAATTTAGGTATAAAGGGCCCTGTCTTCATTCATTCATTTGTTAATTAATTCAAGGACTGTCTCTGAGTTAGTGCCCTGCCCACATCCCCTCTGTCATCCCTGTGCTCATGGGCTACCTTCTTCTAAGTGCTTTCTCTGGTATGTGGGCTGGAAACACCGGCGAGTTCATGCTTACTGGCATAATTTTAAACCAGGGATAGACAGACACTGGAGAATAAGGACTCCTCTGGGTTGCCGAGATGGCTCATTCAGTAAGTTAAGGTGTTTGGTGCCAAGCCCGAGGACTTTCAGTCAATCCTGGGTCCCACATGGTGGAAGGAACTAACAGAGTCCCACAGATTTTCCTTTGACTTTCACATGGGTGCACATGCCTGTGTGGACACACTCTAAATACATTTTGACTTTAAATTTATTTCTAAAACTTCACTCCTTGGCTCTCAGTTTGTCTCCTTTTGAGGCACATCCCACACTATATCTGGGATTCCTCCGTGGATTCTGCCGTGGTGGGCCACAGCAGTAGTTTCTCTGCTGCTCTCTGTACTGGCTTTCTCCCATCATCTCACGTTCCTGCTTCTCCACTGCAGAGTCTTATCAGTATCTTGCAGATAAACTCCTAGTATTTAAGTCTTTCTCTCAGGATTTTTTTTTTTTCTGCAATGAAACCTGATCTCAGTGGGCCTGGACATGTCAACCCACGCATGCATGATCTATGATTTTTTTTTCCTGTTTTCTAGATAGATTTTTGTTTTGAGATACAGCTTCATTCTATAGCCCATGGTATATAGCCTGGATTTCACCATGTATTCTAGGCTGGCTTTAAATTTACAGCAATCTTCCTGCCTCAGCCTTCTGACTACTGTAATTACAGACATAAATCAACATGCCTAGCTTTATTATTTTTCTTTATTATATTTTGGAGTTGGTGGATTGAGGTGTAGTCTCAGTATGTCATTCAGGATGGCTATAGACTCATGATCCTCCTACCTAAACCTCCCCACACTGTGATAATAGGTGTACACTACTATACTTGATTTAGTATTTCATTGTTTCTAATAGTTTAAAAGCCTGCTCCATTCACCAAGCGCTCTCTTTCTCTCTCTCTCTCTCTCTTTCTCTCTCTCTCTCTCTCCCTCTCTCTCTCTCTCTCCCTCTCTCTCTCTCTCTCCCTGTCCCCTGTGCTCTGGATAACAACTGGGCTCAGGGATATAATGGAACTAGTTCACTTATGACAGCTGATTGCTATATTTGGGAGAGTTTTTGAGGAGTTTATCAAACACAAACATTATTAAAAATTAAATCATCTAAAATTTGCCATGAGGTAGATTTTAAAAACAAAGATAATAAACACTAAATATCATTGTTATGCTCAAATCCACATAGAGATGGTTTACAATGGCACAGGACTGCAGAATTCTCCCTACCTTTGACTTGAGCACAATGGGATCTGAAGCAAAAATTTACACCACAGGACTGGCAAACGCTATAAACAAGGGAGGCCTCATTCATAAAACCCAGTGGTTAAATATTTACTACCACAATATCAACAATACCTGTGTGCTCCAGCTCCCTGTGTCTCCTATCTTCTGTTACATCATTCAATCTCTACTGCTTATTGCAGCATTTATAATGTAATCCTTTTAAAATATGACCATTTACAATGCAGATCATTATAGATTGATAAACACTGCCTTCAGGTGAAGGTTCCCCTGGATCCTTCTTCATCTTCTCTTATCCCTAGGCATCCTCTCCATATCTGTCTGCCATGCCTTTCCTTTCTCCCTAAGCTCTAGCCAAGTGGCTGGCCTTCCTACTGCTCCCTGAACCTCTGATTGAGCTTCCCTCTGCCCCAAGATTTTGGTAATTGATCATCTTCATCTTGAGACAAGATCTGTGTCTTATGCAGTCTCAACTCACCCCCCCACACACACACACATACACATGGTGGGGAGGGGACTTTTCTGATCATCTTTATATTGTATCACTCCCGTTTCCATATTCTTAGCCTTCTCTACCCCATGAGCCTATTGTCTTCTTTGTAGCTCATTGTTCCACTTGGACTCATCTTCCTTGTTGGCTTGCCTTCTCTGTGGTCCCTCTCCCCATTGTTCTGTGAGTGTGCTCATGGAAGGGAACCTTTTACCTTACTCAAAGATATGTTTCCAGATCCTAGAGAATGATGGATATACAGTAGCACTCATGAGATATATCTGTGAGATGAAGGGATAGATGCTCATGGCTTCTCCATTCATTCCTCAGCTCCCTTCAATATGGATCCTGCTTCACCATTCCAGGTTAAACTGAAAAACTGCTTATTCCTTCCTCCCCACCCCTTGAAACCTCTGGCTGTGCCCTCTTTAGCACTCTAAGCCAAGATTGATAGACTCCACCACTGCTGCTCTTCTTGGTGATCATCCCATGGTACTGGCATCTCCAATATACTGGGGTCTTCTCCTGAAAATAGGCTCCACCAGTAGCCTCTCACAGGCTCTCTTCATGGTGCCAAGCCTCAACTCCTTTGCATGACCCCTTCAGTTCTAGGCCATCAACGGCAACTGAGCTACACCTTCTCCAATGACCTTCCCTGGCCTCTCACAGTGCCAAACCTCAGCCATTCCCTTAATCTGTTATCTCCTAGATTCATCTTTATTCTACTTCCTGGTGCCCCTTTAATACTTGAGCCATATATTTTGTATTTTTCCTTTTTCAGCTTGCTCCTTTTCATTAAAACACTCTTCATAAAAATGAACTTTAGTAACCACACAACAGAATTAAACCAGACTGCTTTGAGACTTCCTTTTACAAAGCAAGGAACCTCAATCTCTTCACCTTAGCCTCAGGCAGACTCCTTGGACAATAGCAAAAAGCAGCCACATTCTTCACCAAACTATCACAACAGTCTCTATACCTCATACTGAAATTCTTTTCCGCTGAACCCTCTTGGGCCAGGTCTGCATAGTTCAAGTCAATCTCAGCAAAAAAGTCTTCCATATTCCTACTAGGATGGCCCATTAAGCCCCACTTAAAGGATTCCATTGCTTCTCAAATCCAAACTCTCCAAATCCACATTTTTCCAAACAAAAGCATGGTCAGACCTATCACAGCAATACCCCAGTCCCTGATTCCAACTTCTGTCTTAGTTTGGGTGTTACTGCTGTGAACAGATACCATGACGAAAGCAAATCTTATAAAGATGACATTTAATTGGGGCTGGCTTACAGGTTCAGAGGTTCAGTCCATTATCATCAAGGC
Source organism: Montemys delectorum (assembly GCA_019843815.1). Lineage (NCBI taxonomy): Eukaryota > Metazoa > Chordata > Mammalia > Rodentia > Muridae > Montemys > Montemys delectorum. Next base: position 7,046 of record JADRCD010144758.1, read on the forward strand.
AGGAGCATGGCAGTGTCCAGGCAGGCATGGTGCCGCAGGAGCTGAGAATTCTACATCTTCATTCAGAGGCAAACAGGAAAAGACTAGCTTCCAGGCATCTAGGAAGAGGATCTTAAAGCCCACACCCACAGTGACACACCTACTCCAAGGCTACCCCTCCAAATGGAAGCACTCCTTAGGCCAAACACATTCCCACCATTACAACTGGTATTCTTAGGCTTCTAAACTCTGCCTCAGACCCTGAACTCCACAGAAACAATAGTGCAATGGCAGATATCGGTGCATATACAAAATTGTCCTATTGCATAACCTAATGATGCTGTAACTGTCTAAGTTTATGTGGTGCCTTCTAAGCTGTTTGTGGGATGCAATCACCCAATGTTGGGTGTCTCAGAATGTGTGGTAGAGCATAAGTGAGGCATTACCTGCTGTATCTCCCTCAGGACTTCCCTCAGGAGCCTTTAATTTAACACCATGTATACAGTGCCAAGTATCTGGTCCCAGAAGTGACACCATATGGCCCTATCCCTCAGGCTAGAAAGCCCAGCTCAGAGATGACTCCTATTTCTCCCTGACCTGGGTTCACCAAGCCCTGTTTCAATCACCTTCTAAACACATAAATACCACCCTATCCTACCCTTCCAAGACCTTATGTTACTTCTTAGTTGAATTATTGTGATGGGTCGTCTCCCGACCCAGTGGGTCCCTAACCTAGCTGGGTTTCAGTTAGTCTAAGACCATGTTGGGAGAATGATTGTAGATGCCATGCACCAACCCTTTGTTGAGTGGCTACCACCAGAACAGCATCTGTTCTTCCCAGAGGCACAGAGCACCTTCCAGTGTGCAGTCTTTATGTCTATGGGCTCTGCAGCCAATCCCTGCTCCTCTGACAATGCCTTGGGACAGTGGGAAGGTTACTCATCCCCTCAGAGACTTAGCTTTCTCATCTTTAAAATGGAGATGCTATAGAACCTTCTTTATAGGGCCATTCTGAAGGTTTGATGAGTTTACACATTTGTAGGGTGTTTAAAGCAATGCATAGCTCATGATAAGCCCTAATAAATTTTACCCTGCCTTTTTTTTTTCTAAAAAAAAAAATTAAAACGTTATTTGGTTTATTTTCTGTGTACAAATGTTTTGCCTGGTGTGTGTGTGTGTGTGTGTGTGTGTGTGTGTGTGTGTGTATACCAGCACCGCCTGCATGCCTAATGCCCGCAGAGGTCAGGAGAGGATATTGAGTCCCCTGGGACTGGAGTTACAGATAATTGTGAGCCACCTGTGAGGGCTGGGAACCTAATTCAGATTTTCTGCAAGAGCCACAAGTGCTCTTAACCTCCAAGCTATCTCTCCAGTCCTGTGTGTCTCTCTTTTTTTTTTAAATGAGATTTTTGTTTCATATGTCATCTTTCTACAGTTCTTGACAAAGCAAAACCACCTTTAAAACTGTAGCATATCTTTATCTTTCTGCCTACTTTAAAAAAAAAACCCACAATTTAGTAATCAAAAACCAAAACATTGTCATGGATTAATAGACTATGCTTGGTAATTAATCTTAGCCATTTATTTCTTGTCCTAATAAGAAAGCTTCATTTGTTATACATATGCAACTAAAGCATAATATATCCCCTTTTTTGGAGTCTGGTTGACAGGTGTATATTTACTTACTGACTAAGTTTTAGCCTTTTGAAGAGTGTACCACTTCGTGAACTTTGCTACAGTTGTGTAACCATTGCTCTATCAAGACATGGAACGTGCACATCTCCCCTGCTCTCCCGTGATCAGCGGTACAGACAGTCTTTTCCTCCTTTTTCTCTCCCTGGTCAGTCTTCCCTGGTCTCTTCCTTGGGCATCCCAGTCTCTAACCAGCTAGCCTTCGGCCATGTTGCTCTTTGCCAGATCCATACTTAGCCTAGGTACCTTCCAGATTCCTTCCAAGCTTCTGCTCTTCTCCTCTCTGTGTCTGGGTTAACTCCCTGCCTGGCGTTCATGCCTAAACGACCCCAGGCCTCTTGGACTACACTGCCACTTTGTGTTGAAATCTCCTATCCACATCTGAAGTCTACATGGTAGACTGCCATCTGTGGACAGCAGGAACCCGTTTCCTAGGCTTCAGCCTGGAGTCTGCTGAGCAGATGGCATTGAGAGGCTGGACGGTGACATGGGATCTTCCTCATGAGGCTGGGGGAACAGGGACATGGGGTTTAGCTGACTGGGGCCTTAACTCCAGGATGCCTCACTCCCTTCAATGGCATCTTCTGTTTGTCTACTCTGGAGGTAACTGTTTCTCCAGCTAATCCTTGGGTAGTCAAGGTTAAGCCTGGAAAAGAGGAGCTGGGGATTGGAGTCCTCATAGCACAGTTAGAGGGTGACAGAGGATGAAGGTGCAGGGGGAGTGGGGACAGAGCTCACGCCATGCCATGCTATTCCATCCTGAGATGAATATTGTGATTGAACCAAATATTGAATTAGGGGAAGGAACAGCTAGAGAGCCCTTTTTGCAAACACTCCTCCCCACTGGGGACTCTGTGATCCTATTGCCCAATGGATAATATTTACAGAACCTATATTTGTCAGCCCCTCCTCTGCGCGGGTGCTGTACCAGGAGCAGGTTCCCTTGTGAAAGGTAGAATACAGGGCCCCCCCCGCCACACCCTCTGCCACTCGTGAGCCTGTTAAGGGCTTCTTGCCCTTAACCTGACAATGCTTTCTCTACTGATAGAGGTGTGGGACGAGTTAAATTCTCCCCCCACTGAAGAGCCTTTTAGCCAACAAGTACAAAGAATGAGTAATGAATAGCCAACCACATCTTCATCCCTCTTGAGGAGAATCTCTGGGGTTTGTTCTATAGGGCTTTTCTGTATCCCCAGTGACACAGGCCCTGGCTGTTCCCACTCCACAGCAGCTGCTTGCTTGATACCATGCTCTCTCTGTTGGTCCTTTCCCTTCCCAGTTCTCCAACAATGTTTCCCAGATCGTCTCCCAAATGAATTACAGCCAGCCCTTCAACCTACAGTTCTACAGCTACAGATTTAACCAACAGAGGCTCAAAAATATTTGGAAGACACTTGTCTCTGTATTGAGCATGTGCAGGTTTTTCTCCCCTGTCATGACTCTCTAAACAATACAGTATCACAACTATTTATATAGCATTGCATTACATTAAAGTCAGTGTATATCATCTAGAGAGGATTTGAAGCATATGGGAGGAAGTGCAGAGGCTCTATGCAAATCATTTTATATGAGACTTGCCTATCCCCAGACACTACAACCTGGTATAGATGGTCCTGGAACTAATCTCTGTCAGATATTGAAGGACTACCACATCTGAACCAATTCCTCCTGCCAGGATCTGCTTCTGGGAAAAATTAAAGACAAATAGTGACCAAGATAAAGAACAACCCTGCCACGGAGAAGTCTTTGGGCCCTTGGTGGATTTGTGTATCATTTTAGACTGCATGCTCAGCCTGCAGTTTTCCCTGGGCACTAACAAACACTAGTGAATGAATGAATAAATGTTCTTACTTATCCCCAAAAGAGAGAGTAACTGTCTTAAAGTCCATTTATGCTCAGGGAGGTAAATGCCTTGCCCATGATCCAGCCAGACTGGTTGGTAGCAACTGCTGGCCAGAAGCTGGGATCCTTAAATTTTCTTTCAAGTGAGTCTCAGCTCTGGAAAATGACTGAGTGTGGAAAGGTAATCCATGGTAATTCCTGCTGATTAATCATTAATTCCCTAAGAAACTGCTAAGATTCAAACTAGAAATAAACGGTTTAGTTTCAACCCGACCCCGTTGTATTCTCCCACCTCTTGCCCCCACCCTCAAGCTTTACTTTAGATCAACAGTTGTAGAGTAGCAATGGCCAACAGGGGCGCTCACGGAGGCACTGAAGCAGGAACTCTGCAGCCACAGAGGCTGTGGTGGTCGTAGTCCTTTGGCCTCTTAGAGGCTGGGGAGATGGCTCAGTAAAGTGACTGCTGTGAAAGCATGAAGGCCCTGAGTTCAAATCCCATCATGAATGTGAAAAATCCAGGTGCCACCTATAACCCAGCACTGTAAAGATGGAGACTTAGGAGTTACTGGTCAGGCAGTTGAGGTATAAAGGAGTGGGCTCCAGGGTCCTAGATGGACCCTGTCTCAGAGCAGTAGAGAGATGCCTGATACCAAACTCTGTGTGGACTTGAAAGGGATGTGGAGGACAGAGGAGAGAGATCGAACTTAATTTCAGAGAGGCTGGTCTTGCCTCAGGCCCAAAGGGATAGTTTTAAGAGATGCTGTTAAAACAGTTATAGCCTAAACTTAAGCTGGCATGGTGTCTCATCCCTTTAATCCCAGGACTCAAGAAACAGAAGCTGAGCTGGGCGGTGGTGGCGCACGCCTTTAATCCCAGAACTTGGGAGGCAGAGGCAGATGGATTTCTGAGTTTAAGGCCAGCCTGGTCTACAGAGTGAGTTCCAGGACAGCCAGGGCTACACAGAGAAACCCTGTCTCGAAAAACCAAGAAAAAAAAAAAAAAAAAAAAAAAAAGGTAGAAACTGGAGGAGCTCTGTGAGTTTGAGTTCTAGGCCAGCCTGTTATACAAAGCAAGGACAAAGGACAGCCACATAGTGAGACCTTGACTCAAAAGAAGAAGAACAAAAAGTACCTAAAGCTAAATTATTTCAGTTGAACTTGGTTTTGAAGAGAGGCTTTTGGGTTGATGAGATGGCGCAGGGAGAGGCCTTTTAAGTGCTTTCTCTGTAAGTCCGACTGAGTTTTGATCCCTGGAATCCACCATGGAAGAAGAGAGCCAAGCAGAGAGTTGGTGCACGGTGGCACAGGCCTCGCTCCTCTACATAGGTGTTGGGTGTCTTTTTTTTTTTTTTTTAAGGGGTAGCTGGTTAATATTTGGAGTATCACTAGATCAATTTCCTGGACTGCTATCAGATTTTCTTGGGTCAGAACCTCACGGTCCCAACATCTGAAATCAAGTGTCACAGGATGGATATAACTCTGCTGTGTGGTTTGTACAAGGACAGTATTTCATTCTGTTTAGGGAGTGGCCTTTCCTATCAACATTTCCACCTCTATTTCTTTTGTTCTTTCCGAGTCTTCTACCTCAAATCTTCCACTTATTCAAGAAAAAATGGAATGCAGAATGCAGTGCCTTTACAGATAGATAAGGCCCCCATCTTCCCTGCTTTGACCCTTGCAGAACTCATCTTTAGACCTGGCTGGCGCTTTATGGGAAGTTATTTGGGTTTAAATAAGGCATTTTCCCTGTTGTTCACGGCTTGTGTAATCCTCCTCAGGGTGACACCCATCGCCACTTCAGCTCGGCAGTGTGGGAGAAAAAGAGCAGCCTGCGGCCAAGGGGATTCGAACCACAAGCTATCTATCCGCCTAGGCGGAGCCTACTCTGAAAAAGCTGTGGCGTGGAGAGCGGCGGCCTGGAGTGGGCGGGGCCATCAGAGGACCTCCCTAGGTGGGCGGGGAGTTAGAGACCCGCCCCCGCGCAGAGCTGAGAGTTGCGCTGCGCGGCTCCGCCTCTCTTCGGCCCCGCCCCCCGCGGCTCCCCGCAGCTCCTCCTCTCTCTCATTGGCTGAGACGTAGACCCTCCTTTTCGGCCAATGGTCGCCGCCGCGGCTCGGCCGCCCGCTATCTGATTGGCCAGAGGCCGGCAGAGTGGCGGCTAGTGAACCAATGAGGAGAGGCAGCTCGATGAATGGCTGGTCCGGGTGGGGAAGGCAGGAGGCGGCGATCCCGGCGGAGGGGGCCGTTCGCCAGCTCCGAGGCAGAAAGTGCCACGACTCCACACACGCGCACGCAGCCAGCGAGCGGCCGGAGCGGACGGCGGACGGGGCGGACGGCGCCGGGGTCGCGGTGTGTGCAGCTGCTCAGGGGCGGCTTCTCGGTGGAGGCTCGGCCGGCTCCTCTCTCGCGGTTCCGCGGCGGCGGCGGCTGCTCTTGCCCTCTCGCTCTCCCTCTCGCGTCTCCCGCTGCAGGTAAGAAACTTGGCCGGGCCCTGCAGCGGCGGCGGCGGTGGAGGCGCGCGGGCTGGGCCGTCGGGGCGCCGGGCCGGTCGCGCCGCGAGTGACACGTCTCCTCGGCGGCCCCTCCCCCGGCGGCGCCGGCCCGCCCGCCCGCCCGCCCGCCCCCCCCGGCCCTAGCTGCGGCCCCTCGAGTGGGACGGAGCTGCGTGTGCCAGGCCGAGCCCGTGCAGGGGCGTCGGCCGAGCGCGCCCCTCGGGGTGGATCCCCCGGCCGGCCGGCCAGAAGCAGCGGCGGCCCCGCGGCGCGACGTGGCGACCCCTCCCTCTCGGCCCGGCCGTCGGGCCGGCCCGCGCGCTCCGAAGTTGGGCTAAGAAAGTTGGCGGCGGGGCGGGGCGGCGCACAGCTGGCGGAGGAAGGGGTTAAGTTTCGGGAAGCCACCGGATGACGTTGCCGGGCCGGAGTCCGGGGCCGGAGGGGGTTGAGGGGGGGTGCGGAAGGCAGTGGGCCGGCCTGGGACGAGGGCTGAGACTGGATTGGCGACGCGGGGCCCAGAGCCCCGGGCTGCGGGCTGTGGCCACTGGACACGTCGGCGGCCCCGACGGGGCGGGCGGGGGCCACAGGGCTCGCCGCGGGTGCCGTCCCGGACTGGCCGTAGCAACTTCCCGGAGTGCGGGATGAGGCTCCCTGCTCCCCCTGGCGGCAGGGCCGCAGCACCGTTTCCCGGCGGGTCCTCGCGGAAGCGGCACGAGGGTGCGGGACCTGGCCAGGGTTGGGGCCACCCAGGGTCCTGCCTGGCCTCTCTTTCCCGCGCCCACGATGAGTGGACCGGTGGTGCTAGGCCTGGGCGGAAGTCGGCACCTCCGGCCCTTCGGGCCAAGCGCCCTGGCACTGGGCCCGCCGTCTATTCCGGCCCGCCAGGCTCCCCGGCAGTGCCCGGGGAAGGGAGGCCGGCTGGCCCGCACTTACTGCGGGCTGTGCAGGATGCTTCAGGGACTCTTTCCCGTAGGTGTCACGCTTCCTGAGCAGTTGCTAGCCAAGTGCTCTCTCTCAAAGGTTTTCCATTTCCCCGTCTGACAAAACGGGGTTCCTGCTTGTGTCTGTGAGACAGCAGTAGAGACCCAGCACATGTAGGGAGTAGCCAATTGGTATTGACTATTCTTGTGGGATGTATGTTTAGGGACGTGAGAGACAGGGGAACAAGGTGGAGCCTGGCTTGCACTGTGTACCATTGCAGAAGTCACACAACCTGAATTCCAGCCCCTTGAACACGGGAGGGTCATGTCTCCTAACCTCTGAACCCCGGTTTCTTTATCTCTAGCCTGAAGATAGTACCACCCATACACCCCTGGGGTCAGGGGAACTGAGCAGGAAGTGTAAGAGCTTGTGCGAAATCGAGGGCAATTTGGCAATCTCTCCTGAGGTCAGAGGTCAGGACTGGGAAACACCAAGGAAATGAAACTTGGAAGGATCCCTAGAGCCTCCCACATCTCTGATTGCTAAGCTAGTAGCTGTTCATTTGCTTAAAGCCTAACGGTCGGGGTTGGGGTCTTGGGTGGAATTTTGAGTAAAGACTCACGTTGTAGGCCGAAGAATTGCACATTGGACACAGTCCTTCACAGTTGAGTATTCTCTCACCAGCCACACCACTTCCTTACATTTTTTTCTAACTGTTCTTGTTTGTCTTAACTTCCCGAACCTAGAGAAATTTCTGGGATTTGCTGGGAGTTGTCTTAATGTGTTAATGAAATCGGTAAGGTCAGCCCACTATGGTCTGCCAGCTTATTTCTCTTTAGAAGCAGCTTCCTGTTCTGAGCCTGGAGATGCCGCTCCTCCTGTTTAAGTACAGGAGGGGGGGCACTAAGAGGTCAGCGCAGACGTGTTAGTTTTCCATTTAGATGCCAGGGCAAGTCTGGGTTGCCCAGCCAGCGCCTGGCCTGGTTGAGGCCTACAGAAGGCCAAACTTGGGGGATGAGGGCCAGAAGAGACCTTGAGGTTTGCGTGAAGCTGTGGCATGAGCTACAACAGAACTTTCTGTTTTCATGTTTAGGACTTGAGCTGTCTACCTGTTCTAAGTAGTTAGAGTGGTATGATAATATGTGGATATTTTTTGTTGATGGGAAACAAGTTTCTTCATTCCCCTTTTCTCCTTCCCCTCCTCCCATCCTACCCTCTTTTTTTCCTTTATGTAGTTTTTCAGGACAGAGTCTTAGGTAGTTCTGCCTTGCCTCTATGTGGTCTGGGCACCTCTCTTGAACGCCTGACACTCTTGCCTCTACCTCCCAAGTACTGGGATTACAGGTGTGCACCTAAAAAACTGGCTTGATGGGGAATTTTAAATAAATCCTGAATCGAGTCACATTCAAGCAATTATGCTCATTGCTGAAATGAGCTTTAACTCTACATGCTACAATAATTATATAGCACCAAATTCAGTTTAAACGGTTGCATGCAAATGATTTAATTGGAATATTGGATTATTGTGTAGCAGGGATACCTTTTAAAAACGTAGGAGCCTAGATTCTTACTCGTTCCTTTATCCCCAGAAGCTATAACTAATAGACATATGACAGAGGCGTAAAGCCAACAGTCCTTATGATTTTCCTTGTCCTAATCTTGCTTCTACAAGGAAAACTTCCATTGTGTTATCCCTCTATAAATTCCAGGCCTACAGTGAGGAGGGCCTCTCAGTTTCTTTCTCCAATGAGCAGTACAAACACGGACTGTCTGGCTCCTGGTGGAAGCCAAGATTGGGGCTCTTAGGAGTTTGAAGTCCCAGGTTTCTGTAGTTCACACTGATTAGAGAGACTACTATCTCATGGTATAAAAGAAACTGAATTCAACTTAATTTTAAAAGGCTTGCAATTTAGGATCAGATACCACACTGCTGTGATTTTAGACACAATACGCCCATATTTAGGATAGATATGGATGTCACCAATTCAGTACACAGAACCTGGAATCCCAGCAGATAAGAAAGTTTGCGAATCTGTTCTGTTGCCAGCTGTTAGGTGACATCCGTCCAGTTTTCTGAACAGGCTGTGGGGCCACATAAGCTTATCCTGCTGGGACAATAATTACCCAAGGGAGGCCACAGAACTAGAGGATCACAATGAGTTTTAGTGGCAAGGTGTAGAGTCAGTAACAATTTGGCAGTGCAGGAAGGCACTTGGCATTTAATTCCTTTCTGAAAAGTCTTTGTTCCAGGCTTTCAAACTCCATACATACAGATAAATAGGTGACATCTGAATTTGTGTGAAGTAGTTCACAGTAGCATTGTTCATACTGTGTGCAGCTGTAGCCACATACAGCTATATAAGTTCAAGTGCAATAACAGTTGAGCATTCTGTTCCTTAGCCAAGTTACAAGTGCCGAGTAGTTGGATGCACAGTTACTGCATTCGTATCGTATCATCTTGGCAAGCTTGACCAGGCAGCACTAGGCCGGGGTGACTGCTGATCTCCAAAGGTTCAAGTCCCTGTTCTTCTTGATGACATGAAAACATGATAATGTTGAACTAGGTGAAATGTCCATTTTGTCTGCCAAAACAGATGCTAATTTCAGCTTAAGCAGTAACCTGTCACCTATAGAAAACATTAGTCTTGGGGGCTGGAGAGCTAGCTCAGTGATTAAGAGCATTTGTTCTTCCTGCTGAGGACTGGGATTTGGTTCCTTGCACCTACATGGTCGATCATAACTGCTTGTTTCTCCAGCTCTGGTGTATCTGATGTCTACTCTGGACACTAGATACGTGCACTATGCACATAAATACGTGCAGGCCGTCATACATAAAATAAAAATAAATCTATAAACAAAAATCCCAGTATCGACTTTGTGGATATGTGGAAAGAGGGGTAGGGCAGGACAGGTACCTTTACCTAAAACTAACAGCACGAAGATGGCCAAATGTACCCAACACAGAAAAATGAATAGGCATTAGATGGAATGTATGCAGCTTGTGAGGAAAGTAAATATTTAATTCTGAGTGAGAAAGCCTAGGCGATGGAGGCTGCTTAGCATTACGGAATATTAACTCGGGACTTCCTAGGAGATTGTTTTCACAGGCAGACAGATTCTGAATGAGTCTCCTGAAACAGGCAAGCACACACCCAAGTTAAAGTCAGACTCGTCGCACTGTCTGGGAGGCCCAGCACTTGGGAGGCAGAGGCAGGCGGGTTTCTGAGTTTGAGGCCAGCCTGGTCTACAGAGTGAGCTCCAGGACAGCCAGGGCTACACAGAGAAACCAAAAAAAAAAAAAGTCAGACTCACTTCTGTTTTTCCTTTAAGTGTTGGTAGTACACGTCTCTCCGCTCTTTGAAAGGATGCTATATAAATTCTGTGTTATATCTCGAGGTTATTTAGGTAAGGCTGGAATGAATACCTGTCTGGTCCCCAGCACCGTCACAGCCCAGTGTACTCTCGGCCTGTTGCAAGGTATTTATTTCCTGAGCACTGCAGTACAGGTCCTTTATAGTCCATATGGCTTTGAAAGCTCACTGGGACTTGGAAAGGATTTTTGAATTCTTTCTTGTAATCATATGTCAGCGCTTAGTAGACTGACAGAAAGCCCAAGTTTAAAGGAAACCTCCAGTCATGGGAAACTAGTTAATGCCTCGCTGGTCAGAGAGAAGGCCCACTGAGATTGTGCTGGAAGTCAGCAGCTCTTTACAGTGATAACGGCATCTTTACAGTGATAACAGGCATCAGCTGACTCATAAGTTGAACTAAATGACCTTCTTGAACCCATACCTTTAATTCTATTCCCTAAGCTTAGACAGGCTGTGAGCAGACAAGGCCTATCCTATGTTAGTTTATGTAATAGACTCCAACCACTTATTACTAATAAAACCAACCTTTTAAAAATGGAGGATTTTTTTTTTCATTAAAATTTAGGTTTTTAAGGCTTTTACAAGAATAGCAGGGATTTGGTCTGATTTGTTCGTGGTATTTGTAAGCCTGTGGTCCTTTAGCAGCAGCAGATCTACCCTGGTGCACGTTGTGTGCCTGGCAGTCCCTGACGATCTGCGGAGCTGCAGTAGGGAGCAGCCCCAGATTGGGGTTCGGATCCTAGGAGCAGGGAGTATGACCTTTCCTCCCTGGGCTTCAGCGTCCCTTCTTGTAACATGGAAGCAGACCAAGTGGTTCCATCTCTCAGGCCTTGGGCCCTGGATTATCTGTAATCATCGCTCTCTCCTCCTTTGCAAATCCCATCAGCTCAGCTATCTAAGGGAAAACCCGTTTGGCCCTTCTCACCCTCTTTGTGAGGGTGACTCTATCCCTCTGTCACTGTCACCTCGAGCCTGTTTTAACACTAGTCTTTGAGATGGTCTCCCAGTTCTGACTTCACCCCTGTCTTCTAGAATGTTCCTCTGTGTCCAGTCCTTGGTCCGCCTTGCCAGTGACCTCCTGGGCCCCATTATCTTTGTGCTTCACTCCTGCCTCCTCCCTTCCCTTCTCTCCTGCCACACTGGCCTCAGGCTTGTGTTTGCAGCAGGGCTTTGAGGTGTGTTGCTTTTACCTGGGGAGCTTTTCCCAGATGGACACACAGTTGCTTCCTGCCCTGCTTCAGATCTGTTGATCATCTTGTTTAAAGTTGACAGATCTCTTTCCATCCTGTCCAACCTGTGCAGAGCTCTCTCCTCATTCCTACCACTTGATATGTGTCCTGTATTTGACCTGCCTATCATTGTCTCCACTGGAGCACAAACTCTGTCAATACAGGAACATTATCTGATTCATTTTCCCAGGTATCCCAGAGTCTAGAACAGTTATGGCATCTAGTAGCTATTCATGCTTGCTGGGCTAATGGAGAGGCTTTTCCCATGCAAGTCTATAATCATTTAGCTCAAAGTAGTCTGGATTCCTGGAGTATCAAATACAAATACAAAAACATCCCAGAGCCAAATGGGAGTGAGTTTTGGATTACCTCCAGCCTGACTCCAGTTGAGAAGTTGACAAGAACGTTGAGTGGTGCTGTCAAGCTTCATCAGCCCTTTGCTGCCCTCAGAGGCCAGAGGTGTAAATGATCCTTGGGGCATGGACTTGGGCTTGGATGCTGGCTCTGCCCTGGGCTCTTCAGTCTGCAGGATAGTTTCATAGCCTTGGACTGAGCATGTGTCTTCACTGTTGCTCTGGTCCCAGGAGGAGTATTAACAGGGATTACCCACATTTCCCAAGATACAGCAGGGCCTGGGTCAGGCCTGCAGAGGAACTAACTAGTCTCTCTAGGAAACAAAACATTATTTTTGGTTTGAACAATGTGGGGGCTTTTTCTAAAAAGCTCTGAATTTTGTGCTTAGAGAGTAAAAATGTGCTGTAATAGTAGGAGGGAGAACTGCTGTCTGTAGCTGGCATGGTGTTTTTCCTTCTCTCATCCAGACTTTCTGTCAGGCTAAGTAAGGAGTGAGAGAAGCTGATGAGATTACATTCTTGCCACCCCTCATGGCAGTGTCTCCTGAGAAACTTTGCATGGAAAGTAGCTGAGGTGGAGGAAATAGCTGAGGCAAGGCGATCTGGTTGATAAGATCAGATCCCAGACCTCTCCTTTTCTCTCCACTCTCCTACTGTTGGCAAAGAAATGGCAAGTGAGTCCTGAAGTCTCAGTCCTTTATGGTTGGAGCATGTGAGTGACCCCTTTTATATAGAAGGGTAAAAGACCCTGGTCCATACCCATGTTTTCTAGAACTAATTCAGTGCTTAAAAATATAGTTCAGCTGTATTGAAACCAACTTTGTTTTCCATGAAGATAGTTCCTGAAGAGGAATTAGATGTCGCTTTATTTCTGTTGGCTGTATTATTTCCTGTAGTTAATGTTTGTACTGTAGTTAGAAAAGTCACTTCATAGTAATCACAGTGATTGAGAAAAGGAAGGAGATGAAGGATAAATGAATTATTAAAGCCTTTAATGAAAAGTCTTATTAGTGACATGTCGAGGGACTTCTTTCTCTAAGGCCCACTTTAGTTGTGCCTTTGAAGCCCAGCCACTCCTCACCATTACAAGTTGCTTCCCTGGTAAGTTGGATGGTCCTGGGCCATCTTTTGTACTGTTTTAATTTTTAAAGACAGTGAAGAGAACAGAGCAGTAGGCAAGGCTAATGAAAAACCCTGGGCACTCCAGAAAGGACACCTTCTTGACTGAGCTTCCATTAATTTCCCTCTGGAGACAGCAACGTCTTATATGCTTGCTAGAGCTGGGAAGCATTGGTAGCCACAGCCCTCCATGGCAGATTCTTTACTTTTCTAAAGGTGTCCCTCTGTCAGGTTGCAGGCATGCATATTTTTAATTCTTTACTGAAATAAATGTGTATGTTTTTGAGCCACAGTGAAATACACTTATTTAAACTGCATACCTTGTTTAACTAGTTCTCTTTGTGTTCCTGTGTTCCTTTAGAGCTTTTCTTCAAGGATACCTGCTTTCCTGTTTATACATCAGAGTCTCTTTGCCAGTGTTTGAACATAATGGAAGTGGATCACGTGACATATGCTCATTTGTCTTTCCCTTGGTGTGTATGTAAGATTCATCCATGTGGCTGAGATAGCTCTGGTCCATTCATTTGTTCTTGTTTCATCCAATGTATGGCTGTTTCACAGTATCTGCTAGCTTCCGGGGAGGAGCTGTTGTGGATAAATAACCCTGGCATAATTGGTCTCACCCCGACTTTTGGTTAGCATGCACACATATTTCTACTGGGTATGATATCTAAATCTGGAATTGTGGGCCATAAAGAGGCATATGTTCAATGTTAGAGAAAAGTGCCAGGCTTTTCTTTCAAAGTGCTTATAGTAATTTATACTCTTAGTGCAATATTTGAGAGCTTAGGGTGTATTATAAAATGACTGACTTTTAAAAAAAGACTAAAGGGAAGTTTGAATCACCTTGATAATAAGAATTAATTCCCATGTGCTAGAAGTTCTCTGTCGTTGGAGGTGGGACTGTTAGGCCAGTAAAATATATTGATCAAAGCGAGCCTTTGCAGAGAGCTCTGGAGAGAGCAGTACTGCTGCTGCTCATGCAGCTCCCCCTGGGTAGGAAGGAGGAAGCTGAGCAGGCCTTCCCAAACAAGCCCTTCTACCTGGAGTTTTTATAAAAATGAAGGGACGGACACTTCCTTGTTAGAGTACTGGTCTAGCTCCAGAGGTTTGTGATGGGGGGTATCCCTATAGGATTTCCTATTTCCTCACCCCCAATCTACAATGGAGTACAATATTCTCCTATCTGTGAGGAATACTTCCCTAGGTTCCCATTAGATGCCTAAAGTTGCAGATAATGCTGAACCCTATATGTACTTTGTTTTTTCCTTTAGATACTTATTAAGTTGAATTTATGTTAGGTACTATGAGCAATAAACAAGAAAAATTAATGATAAAGTTTAACAGCTGTAACAATATACAGTAATAAAGTTATCTGACTGTCCTACAGAAATTATACTACACTGAACCCGCATTTCTGGTAAGAAAGTGAGGTCATCCCATACCTTCATGGTAGTGAGTCAACTGGCTGGCCAGCAGCTATTGAAGCCTCCAAAAGTAAAGCCAGAGATAAAGAGGGACTTGTGTGGCCAGCTCTGGATGGTTTCCCTGGCCCAGCTGGCCTTTTTATCTTGTGGCAATAATCTTTCTTTTAAATTTAAGATCGAGTGAGCTATGATCTCACTTAGCTATGAGTGGCAGCCGTGGCAGATAGGATTGAAGGGGCACCAGGTTTCTGGTGATAGAGGTTGTCTAGGCCAGTCTTCTGACCTGGACAAGTTCTGCATGAAAGGTTTTAAAATGCCTCCTGAAAAGCATAAGTTGGCCCAGAAGATTCCTAAGAAGCTTGTAAGTAGGGTATCTAGGAGGCCAAACACAGCCCTGTAGAGCTTTTAGCAAACTTGACAAACAGTAGTATATCTAGGGACAAAGGGCAGAGATCAGTGTGGGCAGCATGATAGGAAATGATCCTAAGAGCTTCAACCACCAAGGCCTATGGAGCCTATGGAACCTTTAGGGAGAAAACAGATTGGCATTAGACATTTCTGTGTCCAGGGGGCAACTGAGTGGTTGGTTCCTGCTTAACATTTCGGAGGCCATGGGTTCCGTCCTCCGCATGGCAGAACAAAAAACAGAGAAAAAATATTATATATATATATATATATACACACACACACACACACACACACACACACACACACACACACACACTTTGCTTTTACCCTAGAGCTGCTAGGATAGGGGGAACACAGCCTGAAAGTGGAAGTCACAAGTCTCTCATTTAGGTATTAAGACATTCTGAGAAGTTCAAGCCCATTTAAGATTCTGTACTTTAGAAGTGACTGTACAGTGCTTTAGGCTAGTCCTTGAGTATTTGAAGTATCACACTTACTTCCTGGACTTCGAGAACCCCAAGGCATGATTGTAAGAGGAACATGCAAAGTTCTGTGGACAAAGACCAGCAGTAACAGCCCTATGAATACACGAGGTAGCATTACTGAGAAGGATTTAAATGCTACCACTTACTGTGCTAAAAGTAATAGGCAAGGTTTAAAATATCTACAAGTAATAGAAACTGTAGAATGAGTTAGCACATTTGAAAAGGGGCCAAATACAACTTGTAGGTATAAAAAGTTTAATAAATTGTAATAAAAATACAACAGGTAGATCCAGTAGCTGATTAGATCAGCAGAACTGAATTGGAAAGTGGAGCAGAAGAAAATTCCTAGACTTCGCTGGAAAACCACTGGCAGATGGTTTATAGGAGCAATGGAGAACCAAGGGGAGCAGACTGAGCAGTGTGTCAAATTACAGTTCCAGAGGAGAGAGTGGAACAACCAGTGTAGCTGATAATTTTAAACATGAGATACCCATCTTTTCAAAAATCCCCCAATAACCCAAACAGAGTAAAAAGAAGTTCATGATGTAACTAGAGAAAAACTCAGCAGTAGGTGAGAAGATTGCTTTAAGGCAGAAGCAAGATCGGTCCCAGATCATTAGGAAACTCCTGGAGGAAAGCAATGCAGCGGGGAAAGGTGCAGGAAGAGGGGTTAGCACGTAGATGATCTTTAGCAAATGGTGTTAGTGAGTCTGAAAAACTGAGATTAAATGCAGAAAGACTGTAAAGGGAGAGGAAAGGAATTAGTGGGGCAGTAAAAAAGTTTAGCTTTTATGACCCCTTAATGCTGACTCTTTTCAAAGGTTGCCACTAAAAAATTAAAAGAATGGGTTACTTCTATAATACTAGGAGGAAAAACAAAACATTCAGAATTAATCAACAAAGACAAAGACAAGAAGTAGCCCAGGACAGATGGGAAACTAATGTTAGACAAAATACAGATTGAAACCCCAAGGGTATCAACATTCATATTAAATGTAAATTACCCAAATACTTCAGTAAAAGCATAAAGATACTGTTTGTTCTGAACACTAAAATACGGCTATTGCACTGTCACAGACACAATAGCTACAGAAACACCACACTAAAAGAAAGGCTGCATGCATGTGCTGGTGCTGTGTGCTAGCCTGGGACAGCCTGAGCTATATGGAAAGGACCATCCCCTCCCTTGCCCAGTCTTAAAAGAACAGAAAGAAAACCGATGTTGTGTCAGTATTCTGAGAGTAGACTTCAAGGCAGGAAAAAAAGCACATGTGATCATGTAGCAGCTTTTTGGCTGAGATCAGGTGTAAAAGCATTTAGGAGGGAACTCAGTGCAACAGCTTACTCATTTCAACTTTTTAAAAAAAGATTTATTTTTATTTTTATGAGTACACTGTAGCTGTCTTAAGACACGCAACCAGATGAGTGCATCAGACCCCATTACAAATGGTTGTGAGCCACCATGTGGTTGCTGGGAATTGAACTCAGGACCTCTGGAAGAGCAGTCAGTGCTTTTAACTGCTGAGCCATCTCTCCAACCCACATTTTAACTTCTAAAACAGTTACTATTGTGTGTGTACATGGTGAGAGGACAACTTGAGGGTGTGAGTTTTCTCCCTCCACTGTGGGTTCCAGGGATCAAACAGCTTACCAGGCTTGCACAGTGAGTGCCTGTACCTGCTGGAGCCTTTCACTGGCCCTGTGTTAACTTTTGAATTAGCATAATCTCAACATTTAAAGTGAAAATGGTCAGAAGTACTTAGGAAATGGTCTAATGTATAACCACAGTAGAGAAATTTTAGTGATCCTATAACTAACCAACAACTTTGGATCGACTTTGCAGTCTGTATGTGACTATATAAAAATAAATCCATGGATGTATAACACTTTATAGTGTTGAGATGGCTGTATCAAGGGCCTCACAGTCATTCTAGTTAAATCAGAAATAAGAATAAAAAAAAAGTAGAAAATCACCATGTATTTGGAAATTTGAAAATACTTCTGATGTTTGTAGGTCATAAAGTAGGGAAATATAAAATGTTTTGACAGCAATAAAGAAAATGCTATATATTAAATTTGTAGTATATAGCTGAAATATTTTCTGACAGATTAATAACTTTAAATACATTCAAAGAGGAAAGAAGAAAATTATTGAGCAATGCATCTATCTTGATGCAATTTATGCTAACTAGGATAAAAAGCAATTTCTCTAACCTGATAAGTCAGAATAAGCCTGAGTCAGTCTTGAAGTAGTAAAAGGAAGAACAGAGGAAACAGAAAACAAACATGCATCAGGGACATAGGTGGGGCCATAGCAGGGATATAGGCCTACTTAGAAGAGATAGATGATGGGCATTGGCATATGTCAAGCAAAACGATGAGCAAGGGACAAACAAGCAACACTAAGTACATAAAATGGGTCTTCCCTATGGATGCAGACGTTGAAAGGACAAATGGTATTTATGAAGAGCACGTTAATTAATTTATTTATTTAAATTAATACCATTGGTGCTTTTTTAAAACAGCCAGGTGCAATGGCACACAGATGTGTCCTGAGCATTTGGAACGCTAAGGTTGAAAAGATCTTGTGGCCAGTCTAGGCTATGTAGTCTTAAACATAGGGGAAGGGGAGAAGAAAGATACATTACTTATCATTCACAGCTTGTTTCTAACAGGTTAAAATGACAAAAATTTTGCAAGTTGTAACAACACTGATACAATTTTAGAAAATCAAACTTATCAGTACTAAACATAGGTGAGAGAAAATTGGATATTCCTCTAGTCAGAAGGAAATGGATCCACAAGTAAGCCTCATGATGAAAATATCAGGCCAAATGCTTCTTCTACTGGTTTGCCCGACCAAGCATGTAAAGAGGTAACATTCTATTTTTTCTAATACTTAGGGGAGAGGCAGTGGGGTTGGTTCTAGAGCGCTTCATTCAGATGTCAGCTGACCTTGTTCTGTAGGAACATACCTAAGAGTCAGAGCCAAACCCAGGAGTGCGTAGAACAACAAAGGGGTGTGCATCCTAGGCCTACGGACTTATGTGTTGAAAAGTAGTGTATGTCCATCTCCCATCCAGATAGGTTACAAGAATAGACAGTGTAATCATCTTAACAGATACCAAGGAATTCTGATAGAACTCACCATGGAATCATGCATACTAGGGATAAAGCAGCTTCTTTAACCTGGAAAGGATTTCTGCAGACAGTCTGTAAGCATCACTTCCATGAGGCACCTACAATTGTCTCTTTGATATGAGGAAAGACTGTCTGCTGTCCTCCTCTTTGGTGTTGTAATGGAGGTCGTACTCTGCAGAAACTCGGGAAAAAAGGAACAAACTGCTTTATATAATTACAGATACAGAAAACTTAAAAAAAAAATCTAAATCTGTGTCACTAGAATTAGGCAGAATTGCTCAGGAGAACAGTAACCACTAGAAGATCATTCACACATTTGCATGCCAGCAACAGATAGACTGGAACCTTAGTGACCATTCGCAGGTGTATAAAACTGAAGAGCAAGAAACATCTCTCCAGCAGCATGAAAAACATTTTTCTCCATCAGGATACCTATGTTTTTCTCTTTGGATGTATTGATATGAGTGCTGGTTAACAAGCACCCTGATAGAGTAGTCCTACCACATTTAGTAGTCCTACCGCAGTACTATCTGCTGAGGTCTGATATTGGCTAGTACAGTGCTGTCTGGTCTCTACATTCTGGGGATAAATGTGTACTACAGTAAGAAAGCTGGGTGGACCAGTTGTCTATTTTGAGGATACTTGTTCTTGCTGTGTTGGCCTGTTGTCTTCCTTAATTAAGTGGAAGCTAGTGGCTTCTTGTAAACTCCCAGAGGATTTAGGTCTATTCAGATACTTACTTTTTCAAATACTTTTTAAAAAGGAAACACAAAAGCTTGTTAATTTTTAAAAAATTTTTCTCCTCAGGCATAGAAATTGAATCCGAAATGGCTGATGATTAAGCAAGGCTTATATTAGAATATATTTTTATTTTTAGTGGCTCAACTCTTTAAAATGAATGACATTGTTTCTTTAAAGTAGGAAGTTACTTTTAACACATGAAATAAATTATTTCAAAATCCACTTTTAGTTGCTACATTTTCTCTGTTAAAAAAAAAACAGGCTACATTTAAATATTTGGATGCCAGGCTCTGATGCTTCTTTGAAAACACTAGTTAGTGTTAATGGGTGTTTCACTTCATAGGGAGCAAAGAGGTTGTAGGATTGTGAGGGGAGTGACTGAATCCAATCTGACCTAATTTAGGGATGTTGGTGGGTGGGGTGTGGGCAGCTGATAGGACAGGAATTTGAGATAGGACTTAGGGACTAACACCTACTATGTCCTGACCTTCTGAAGGGCTGTACCCTCCAGGAAAAGGCAGGCAGTTTTCTAGTTAGTAGCAAGAGAAGACAGCAGACGAAGAAGACAGCAGGTGACTGTTCTGTCCTGAGGCAGGGGGACAAAAGCTGAAAATTTTCCATCAGAGGTCCCTGCTGCATAAAGCAATCAGTCCATGGCTGGTGACTCCCTTCAAGCAAAGATAAAATGATTTTTAGGGAAAACTATTGAAAATAGTTGCTAAAGAATTGCCCCAGTAAAGCCCAACAGAAAGGTAGTGATAAACACATGACAAACTTCTGAGTAATTGGACAAGTGTAGCCGTCCGTCAGATTAACAGTGATTAGTGGAGATGCACATGTTGGGGCAGGGAGGGCCAAGGCAACAGACTTAGAGCCTTTTTAGGTTCTCCTGTTGGATGAGAGGAGGGAGAGAGGGGTGAAACCGAGTCAGTATGGTCATTAGGAAAACGTGGAGTAAGGACCATTTCAGCTACAAAATGTAAAGGAGCTAGGAGTGTTGATGCATCCCTCCCTCAACTCCAGTACTTGAGAGGCAGATCTCTGTGAGCTTGAAGCCAGCCTGGTCTACCTAGAGTGTTCTTGGCCAGCCAGGAATACAAATTGAGATCCTGTCTCAACAAACAAATATTAACAAGAACTCAGTTTCAAAGAAGTACAATGTTTAACCCCTAAGCTATTAGACAAGAAAGGCTAGTGCTTGAATAATCAAACATTGCAGAAGGGGTGAGGGTATAAGTAAAGAAATGCTGTTATCCACAAGATAAAGAGAATGACTGAGTCCACTATACAGAAAGTCACAGTACATGTTGGTGGACAGATTGCCATTGGGATTAAAATAAAATCCAGCTATATGCTAGCTTTAGGAGTAACACTTAAAATATGAATACAAAAAAAGTTGAAAATAAAGAGAAAAATTGCAGTCTAATAATAATCTTACAAGAGTTGGAGAAGCTTTGAAAATAATCAGAGAAACTAGAATTTAATGGAAACGAATTATTAGTATATTGAAAAGGGTCGTTCTCAAATGGGAAGAGAAATAGGTACTTAACCAGGAAGATGTATTAATTGTGATTTTATCCTAACAAGGTGGTCTCAAATGAAACAAATTGATAGAGTCCAAGAAACAATGGAGAAGCCTGTGAGCACAGCAGAAGGGTGAGGGCTCTCAACAGCTATTGGATTAGCAAAAACCTAGTGGTAAAAGAGGGAGGGAGGGATTGATTTTTAGATCACAGTTAAAAATATGGACGTTGACAGTGAAGTTAAAATTAGGATTTGTCTGTGATAATTCAGTCCCTTCTGTATGTTAGGGGAATTAAATGCATTGCTATATCACAAGTCAAAGAAGTACATGGAGATTTGGAGATTGAACAATAATGGATATGTTCTTTAGAGTTGTAAGATGAAGCTATAGAAGTATTTAGAGGAAATGCATTGCCTTATAAGTATTTGCTACCAAGAACCCAAAATCAGCATACATTCATGCTAAGAAGTTGGACAAACAATGTAAACCAGTGGATGATAGAGGGAATAAT
Organism: Montemys delectorum; assembly: GCA_019843815.1. Taxonomy (NCBI): domain Eukaryota; kingdom Metazoa; phylum Chordata; class Mammalia; order Rodentia; family Muridae; genus Montemys; species Montemys delectorum. The sequence goes on from JADRCD010144758.1 coordinate 28,281, forward strand.
GAGACTTAATTAGATCACAAACCCAAAATTTGGTTCTCAGTCATCCTCGGGTCATCTCAGTGATTACACCAGTGCTCTTCCTGCCTTCTCTCTCTAAGAACAGCTCGCTGATACCCATCTTGACAGTTTCTCTCATCCTGTAGTCTTCTAAACCAACAGAGAACAAGCACAGTTTTACACAAACCGTCCCAGTGCACAGGGGTGAAAGAAGGCTGATCCTAAGCTCATTCGATGAGAGTCTAGTGGCCTGCTACCCAGGTGATCACAGTGAGAGTGACCCGATTTCTCTTACTTTGAAGATCAAATCTAGAGATGTTATTTAAAAAGAATTTCTGTCAAATGTTTCTGTTTCAGATACCCATAATTAAACATGGTCTAAAATTATTAAATGGAAAATTCTAGAAGAATGAATCACTCACATTTTACGTCATTTTCATAGGGTTAAGAGCTATCCCAGGATACTATCTCGTTATGAGGTGTATACACTACCCCCCCCCCCCGGTCTGGGTTATCAGATACACTATGGTAGAATTATATGACTAATCATTTAGTTATGGCCCTCAATGATGTCAGTGGTATTATATTATTATAATTTATTTTATTGTTTTTGCCTTTTACTGTGCCTAGTTTATAAATTAAACTTTATCATAGGTATATGTGTATACGAGAAAACATAGTATATACATATAGTGTTCAGTGCTATGTGTCAGGATTCCCTTGGACTCTTGAAACTTAGTTCTAGCAGATAAAAGGGAGCTATTATATTATAATTTGATATATTTCACATTAAAGGAGAAAAATGTCAGATAATATGAAAACAGTTGCCCAAATTCAGTGCTCATTTTTTAAATGGTAACTGAGAAGATAGTAGCATTCACCACTTACCTGGCGGAAAGGGTTTTACCAACTATGTGATAGTGAGACCTGAGGAGTGGGGATGCAGGAACCTGCGAGGAGGCTCCTGCCACCTATTCTGCTCAGAACGAGAGCAAGAAATAAGACTTTATTTTTGTTCCTTTGCACAGATAGTTTTCTACTAAGAAAATGAAAGCAAATCTATAAACTCTGCAATTTGACAAGAGTTTAGCATAATAAAAGCTGGGTGAATGTTACATATATAAATATCATGGACTTACTGGCTGTATGTAACTGAGAGAATAGACAAAATAATCACAAAATATGCCTTTTCTCTAGGATATTACAAAAAGCAATGATTTTGACATCACAAAAACATGGAAGACTTTCATGAAAAAAAGTCATAAAAATTTCTAAAAGCTTGAAATTAACACCAATGTAATGCCGTAGAAGAGTTGCTTTTTGATGGGAGTCCCTGTGGTCACAATGTCAATCCTCCCATGTTTATGTAAATTCTGCATGGTTCAAATTAAAGCTCTGTAGAAATTCTGAAAGAGTGAGTAATAGGCAAAAACTTGACATTAATACAGGGCTTAAGTAAATACAGCAGTGGAGCATAGTAAAGAAGCCGTGAGAGCACCCGTCTGTGTCACAGAAGGAAGGAGGAAACCAGGCAGGGTGTGATGCTGGCGATAAAGCCAGTGATGACCGCTATCTGTCATCAACCAAAACAAGTACCAGTTAGTTCATCCAGGGCTCTTGGGCAGGCAAGTGTGCTACCCCAGAGCTCTTTGACCAACTCTTACACTAAAGTTTGTGGAAGGAAGTAATTGTGGACTGTGACTTCTGTCTCAGTGGTCACCTCTAGGAAATAACTTGGGATGGCATGACTCAGGAATATGAGAGAGGTCCTTTACTCTGGTGAACATGTCATTCCAGTTCTGTGTGAGTAGCATGTAAAGAGTATGGCTGCCGGCGGTGGTGGCGCATGCCTTTAATCCCAGCACTTGGGAGGCAGAGGCAGGTGGATTTCTGAGTTTGAGGCCAGCCTGGTCTACAGAGTGAGTTCCAGGACAGCCAGGGCTACACAGAGAAACCCTGTCTCCAAAAACAAGA
>JADRCD010144761.1:0-11110 GCA_019843815.1 Montemys delectorum
CCCCCCAGCTGGGAACTAAGCAACGTATGAGCCTGTGGAGACCGCTCTCACTCAAACAGCGACAGGTTCCAAGGGAAGAAGATTCATAGCTTATTGTTTAGATGAAAAACAAAAACTAGGGCCAGGCAGGGTGGCACATGCCTCCAATCCCAGCATGTGGAGGAGGCCAAGGTAGGTGGATCTCTATGAACTGAAGGCCAGCCTGGTTTACATAGAGAGTTCTAGGTCAGCTAGGGTTTCATAGTGAGACCTTGTTTCAAGCAATGACGACAACAAGAAAACAAAGCAAAACAAAACAACAAAAAAAAATGTAAAACAAAACCTGAATGCGTGTGATGTACAGTGATGTTTGTATGCAGTATGGCATGCTAAGTTGAGCTAAGTATCCTAAGGATTATGCCACGTGCTTGGCCTTTCTTTGCGTTTGTTTTCACCTTGTCTTTTTGTTGAAGGATGTAATTCCAGGTAAGATACTTGCTTTGTGTACATAAAGCACTAGATTTGAACCTCACTAGTACCAAAATAAGATTCAAAAGTCCCTATTATCTTGTAGAAGAAGTAGGTGGTTGTTCCTTGCTTTTGGCCATTATTGGTGGTATCTATCAAGATCCACTTCTTGTGGTGGAAAAAAAATTTCCAAATGTTGGCAAAGAATAGTTCAAGTCTTGTATACTCTTCTAGAGTGGTCACTGAACCATAGAGATGTGTCATTTATGTTTCCTGTCCAGGGAAACTGAGTAGGCCCTTGTGGCTTCATTCTACACATGAAATCTGAAGGCAGGGAAGCTGAGTTAGGCGGGGTACATGGCACCCAGAACTCAGATTTGGCCTAAGCCTTACTCTGCCCAGTATGAAGAAGTGCAGCAATTCTGAAATCATCCTGCTAGAAGGACCATCAACCATTCAGAGGCCGGGGAGTGGCCTGGGGGGCACAAGGAGCCATGCAGACCCCACTTCTAGGTGGCTCCATGGTTAGTGGAGGTGATTTGGCTCTGTCCAAGTTGCAGGCTTGGAAACTGCATGGGTTTGATGCTAGTTTTAGGCCACCAGGGGTTGGTTTTGTCGTTTGCAATGTTCATACGTGAACAGACGTTCTTTTCTGGTTTTCCTCCTTTCAATTCCATTCAAGCAGCCGCCACCCTCTGTCACCTACGTGTTCCTTTTAAGGGGAATTCTGTCTGCTTTCCATTTTTATCTCAGGATTCGATTCAGACCCAAACACAAACGGAGACATTTGTTGTAGACTTCATTAATTTATTTGGTGCTGGACATTGTGTCTAGAGACCTACACATGCTGGGCAAGCTTTCTGCTACAAGCCGTTATCTCCAGCCCTTGTTTTACATTTTATATTTTGAGACAGTCTCACTAAGTTTGCTAGACTAGTCTTGAACTTGAGACCCTCCTGGCTCAGCATCCTGGCGGTGGGCTTACAGTGCTCCCCTAGGCTCTCTTTTGTTTAGGACTTCTTGATAAGCTCATTTTTTTTTCTCTTCTGGGAAAATGACTAGAATCCACTTTCCTCTCTACTTTTAGGTTCTGTCACACGAGGATGGCAAGGTATCTGTACCTATATTGCTGCCACCATCTAACCCCAAAAGGGAAGCCTATCCAGTATACCTAGATTAAGCAATGTCAAATACCGGGGGGGGGGGGGGATGTCAACCAACTGAAAGCCTGTGTGGAGATGGGTCTTGTTTGTTTTTAAGGAAAATAACTCTAAGATGGGAAGCCAATGAGAGCCCTGTGTGCAATGGGATTCCCCCAGTGGGAAAAGACATGGCTATTTTGGGCAGAATGGCTCATGCAGAAGGGAAGGACTGGGTTCCACAAAGAATCTTTCAGATGCCGCTGTATGTAAGGAGGCCAGGTCCCCTAAAGAGGGTCACAGGGAGGGAATGTGACCAAAGTGCACCAAACACACGTATGAAAATGTCATGATGAAACCCGTTGTCGTATACAACCAGAACATGCTAACAACCCATGTGCACAAAAGAATTAGGAAGAGTGATGCCAAGTTACATCCCTCTTATAAAACATGCTCTAGTTTTCTGGATTCCTTAGGTCACCAGGATCTCAGCTTTTATCTTCCAACTCTAGACTCCAGATGTTCAGAAGTGAGTGGAAAATGGAGGTGAAACATCTGTTTACTTCCATGTTCCCCTACCATAGTGAACCCCTTGGGCAAGCCCCTAAGCTCTCTCTGCCCTTGACTATTGTTTCCACCGTCCACCTGGTTTGAGACAGGTCTCCTTGTTCCACCACGCTCCAGGCTGGCCAGCCCCATGCTTCTGATTCGCTTGTATGTGCTTCCAGTCTCAGTGCAGACGCACTGGATTACAGGCATATCCTAGGGATTTGAACTCAGAACCTCACACTAACGAGTGCAGCAAATCCACTGGGCTGTCTCCCTAGCCCCTTCTACACTGTTTGTGAAGGAAAATGCCATTGCCTTCCTTTTATTTCCCAATGGGGCCCTAGAGGATGTGGGAGAGCTAGAAAGATGGCCATAGCTTGAATTCTTTAAGAGAGAAGCAGCTCGATTATCAATAGTAAAATAAAATTTGATTTTTGATTTCTCCATTTCCATTCCTTTTCTTTCCTGTCTTATCTACCATTATTAGAAATGTATGTGTGTCAGAAGAAGTGGCAGAGATTAACTATGGAGCAGAGACTGAAGGAAAGACAAGCATATAGCTATCTCCTGAGAGGCTCTGACAATACCTGATTAATACAGATGTAGAGGCTCACAGCCATTCATTGAACTGAGTACATGGTCCCCAATGAAGGAGTTAGAGAAAGGATCTATGGAGCTGAAGGGTTTGCAGCCCTTTAGGACGAACAACAATTACTAACTAGTACCCTCAGAGCTCCCAGGGACCCAACCACCAATCAAGGACTATACATGGTGGGACTGAATGTTCTGGCAGCATGTGTATAGTAGAGGATTGAAAATTTGATCATCAATAGGAGGAAAGGACCTTGGCCTTGTGAAGGTTTTGTGCCCCAGTGTAGGGGAATGCCAGGGCCAATAAGTGGGAGAGGGTGGGGTGGCAGGCATGGGGAGGGGGGAGGCAACAGGAGTTTGTTCTTGTTGTTTTTGTTTGTTTGTTTGTTTTTTGGAGGGGAACCTGGGAAAGGAGAAATTTACATGTAAATAAAGAAAATATCTAATAAAAAAAGAAATGTGTGTGTGTGTGTGTGTGTGTGTGTGTGCATACACATGCATGCATGTGTTGAATATAAATAAGCATGGCATACATGTAGAGGACAGAAGACAACTTTTATTTTCTCCCTCCACCATGTAGACTCTGAGATCAAACTCAGGTGGTCAGTTTGGTAGAAGAACTTTTAAGTCACTGAGCCATCCCGCTGGCCCATAACTCTGGATTTGCTACTAAGAGACTCCATCTTTCTCCCTCTTCCCTGATTCTGTGCTTAGAGGACTTAAGAGCTCTGAGCAAGAGTAGGGACAGGTTCACTCCTGCTATCTTTTTTTTTTTTTTTAGTTAAGGTACACTGCTGAGCACCACAGTAGAGTTTAATTCTAGAACGTTTCTATGCCAGTATAGCAACATCATAGGAAAATGTATAATATTGCAGCAAACGCCTTTATAATGGGCATATATATATATTAAAGTATTCAAAGATGTTGCTTTAAAAACTATATCTTCTTAAATCAATGAAGTAAAACTAGCCCGACTCAGTGACAGAACATTTAGGGAACTAGGAAGGACATCTGCCCAATGTAGCACATTCACTTACAGGCTCCCTGCCAGCTAAGATTCGCTGTATCTGATAGCTGACCAGGTCTCTTTGTAATATTTATATTGTCCTAAATATTAGAATCACTTCAAGGAGCCTATAAAGGGCAAAACTGAAAATTACCATTTCCTCTACCAACAAAGAATCACTTACTTGTACAGATGTGGAAATAATTCAAAGGTTAAAACTCTTAATGTGAAAGTAAGTAGAAAAAAAATCCAAGTCGTTAGTTTTCTACTTTTAAAGTAAATTATATGTAGGTATGAGGCTGTGATAATCACATTATGAATCAGAACTACATCCAGTCCTGCATCACATAATTGGAGAAGGTATGAGGATGCTCCCTACGTCACTGAGTCAGTATCCACTAGCTTATTTTATAGTCCCAAACTGTTAGCTGGGTGCCTCTCTTTGATATGTTAAAGTCCACATTAGCATGGAGATTTTTTTTAGCTGTGACCCAAATATTTTAATGTTGAAAATGTGAAGTATTTAGACACTACTATGGCTTCAAGCTTCCATGGTCCACTGTGATCTTCTGGTCTTCCTGCTCTGTAGCCCCTGCTGAGTAGGTACCCCGTTGAATAGGTAGACCACCAGTTCATAGGTGGCCATCATAATGGTTGTCAAAATACAGTGATTGCAGGTGTCAAATAACTCCAAACCCTGTAACAGGCAGGCCCTCCTGGGGAACTGGTACTGAGGATCCTCTTGTTATTTTACAGTATTGCAGGAGAAGTTCAAGTTAGTCATCTGCCATTGTCACCTACATCTTTAGAAAATTACAGTACAGTATATACTTAGGAATGATTTTGTTTAAGCAACCAAAAACGCTCATGGAATTAACACTATATTCTGAATGTCATAAGCTAGTAACACAAAGCTGGAGCTGGTGAACAATAGTAGGGAAGATGGCAATTTTGAGAAAGGAATGTTTTTCAAAGCATTCTATAAGAGGCCGCCCAGGGTTTCTTCATTCAAAGATTAATGGGATGTAGTACCTTACTTCCTAAAACCAAACTTCCACTCAGCCACAGTAGTTACATGTTTCCCAACTACTGTCTTCTGTCCATCATGCTGGCTTCAAGCTTCCATGGTCCACTGCGATCTTCTGGTCTTCCTGCTCTGTAGCCCCTGCTGCTATCCGTTGAGTAGGTAGCCCACCAGCTCGTAGGTGGCCATCATAATGGCTGTATTTGGAATCTGTCTCACCAGATGAGTTGTTAGACCGACGTAAAGAGACCCATAGCTGTCTTCTTGAACAATCAAAGACAATGTCTGAAAAAAATGATTTGTATTCCGTCCCTTCTTCACGTAGTCTTGTTCTTACAGCTTCACGTGGATACGCTATGGTTGTGGCACAGGCTTTGGAGGTGGCAGCAGCTAGCACCATTCTCACAAAATCAGAGGCTTCTCTCACAGACCCCTCATCAGTTTCCATCACAGAAGCAGCCTTACGTCCCAGTAGTTTTTTTGCTTTATGCTTTCATAAATAACAAAATGGATAACTGTCTCTGTTCTGTCGGACGTAGGAGGCAGACATGCCGCTGTAAAATCCTCTCCGTCCGTCTGCCTGATAGACTTTATGAATACATTCAGAAGCACCCATTTGCTTTCCCCCACGATTCCTTGCATCGAGCTGTAACGGAGTCCTTATAAGCCAAATGGGTTTTGTTGTAGTGACTGCAGTAACATGAGGTTTAGGTTAGCCCATATTTCTATAGGAAGTGACCTGCGGATGGGGAAGCATGAGATGACACGACCTCACTCTTTTCTCAGGAGAAATGTACAGTGGATGCCTGCCATTGCAGCTGAAACCATGTGCCCTTGGGTAGAATCGGGATCAAAAAAACACCGTTCAACGTTTCCTTGCAGTTTGAATGAGCAGCAAAGTATATTGCTCTGGAGGGAGCCACCCCCACCAAACTGAGGCCTAATCCTCTAAACAATGAGGGAGGGCTCTCTTTTTCCAGGATAACCTTTAGACAATGAAGAGGTCCTGGGGACACTACTCAGTTGACACTGGCTCCAGCCATGGTGTTCGGCTGGACTTCGGAAACAGACAGTGTCCCAGAAGATGATGGCAGCCGTGCTTTGACAGCTTCCAGGGGACATGTCAGAATAGCTCCCACTGTACAGGTTCAGAGGTTTCAGTCCATAATCATCGAGGCGGGAGTGTGGCAGCCTCCAGGCAGGCGCGGTACAGGAGGAGCTGAGGGTTCTACATCTTCATCGGAAGGCTGCTGGGGGAAGACTCAGCCTGGCTAATCTTGATAAAGGGCGGAGGAAGCAACAAGAAGGCACTTTCACCCATCAGCAGCTCTCTCTGAGTGGGCCCCACCAGCATCCAGATGAAGGCTACTCTAAGGTCACTTGCCACCACCATCATTACCCAAAGGAACTGAAAGAAAAATGCTAATCATACCGTCTTCCCACTTAAACAAAAAATCTTAACTCTTCCACTAGGGACTATGTAACAGAATAATTAAACTATAGTATGCAGTTAATTAGCAATTAACAACAGAATAAGGTATAGTATGCTTTGAAAATAATGAGAGACTTAGGTGTTAGGTAAGCAAATCCCCCTCGGATTAATTTTGAGAGTTTAGGTAGCATTATCAAGTTTTAGAGTTTCCTGGTTGTTACTGTCTTTTCTCCATAGAATATTCTAGAAGTCTTTCGGGTGGGAATACCTAATATGTGGCAGCCATGAGTCAGTCTCAGGTGTGCGGTCTTGCACGAGAAACATGGTGGCAATGAGCTGCAGGAAGAGTCTGGCCGTGCAAAGAGAACAGCAGGAGACTAGAGTTTCAGGAACTTATTCTACTGGGTGAGGAAATGATTCTCGGAACACCTGCCTCGCAGCACCTCTGTCATTTGTGGATATTCATGCTTAGCTTTTCAACAGCCCCAGAGGAGCTTGTGGCAAAACTGTTAGGATCATTTGTTACTCAGAAGCAATGAGAAGAATGATGGTTTCCCGGCTGGAGCTGATCTCCTCGGCTTTGCCTGTGCATTGTGTCTTGTGTGCACACTCACTGCACAAAGGTTTCTTTGGCGAGGGTAGGTCACCTTTGGCCTTGGCCTTTGTGCATTACATTCTTTCACACAAAGAGGGACCACTACAGCTATCAGGATTCTCTAACAGCTCTGGCAGGCCAGCAGCTTCTGGCAGGTGCATTGTGTATTTTTAGTCACTTAGATATGGTAGCAGGCTTATCACATCATGAGGTGAATGAGGGTAGGATGGTCTGAGCTTTAAATCGTTTTCTTGGTCTTATTCCCAGGCAGTCACTTCCCAGGGAGTGGAATCAGGCAGCTGGGGTTGTACTTTCTACCAAGAAATTCTTACCTAGTATAGACAAAAGCCAACTTATCATTGTGGTTGGTTCTTGGGAAGACCAGTGTTCTTTTCAGAGGGCAAAGAGCTGAGACAGAGAGAGGAGATATCTCCTGAAGAAGGCACGGGGCTCTTGTGGCAGACAGAAGTTCCCATGAGCCACCTCTTCGGAGACAGATTTCTACTTCGACTTGGGTCAAGTAAGGCTAATTTGACTCATGTTGAGTCCTCTGTCTCACTTTCTACAATAAGAGGAAGCACTCCCCACTTTAGCCAACTTCCTGGGAACCTTTTCCGAGTGAGGCTTTTGTGGAGCACAGTGTAAGCATTTGATGGGTGAGCTGTGTGCCAGGCCAGGGAGGTGGTGGAAGGTTGTGCTGCTCTCTGAACTAAGCTGCCTTCTCTGTGAAACTGAACTTCTCTAAGAATTCAGTGCTGAGGACAGGACAGGGTTCCTCCTAAATGGGAGAATAGTACAGAGAGTGTTTCAATGTTAAACAAAGACCAAAACCTTGTAGCTGGGAAGGTGAGTCCGTAGGTACGAGCACTTACTGTGCAAGTAAGTTTTCCAGAGCACACATTAAAAAGCCGGAACTGGCTCTGATTGCCTGTAATCATAGTGATGGGGCAGGGCAGGGAAGGCAGAGGCAGGAGGATCACTAGGCCTCGTTGGCCATCTGCCTAGCCAAACCCCACCAAGATCCAGGTTCCGTGAGAGATCCTATCTCAAAGGAATAAATCACAGAGTGATATAACAGACAAGGTGTTTCTCTGGCTTCCATGTGTATACACAGATATGCATACACAGGCATGCACACTCGTACACACATCTGTCCACGTAGTATATACATAAACCACACACACACACACACTCACACACCCATACACACACACACACACACACACCTATACGAGTCTGTACAGTGGAAACAATATGCAAACTAGATGATAGTAGTTTACCAACCTCCATTTCTTTGCTGTCTCTATTGCTCACTTCCTTGAGAATTTACTGAGACCAAGATTCTCTATTCTTCCTCTTTGCCCTCTCCCAATCTCTTCTAAGACATTTCCTAAAAACATTGTTATGGTTACAACCAATGGTGCCCTCTTCCTGTTCATTCTTCAAGAAAATTGTGGACTCTGATAGTTTACATCTCTTCTTTATTACAATTATATGGTTGGATTGCTCAAAAAATAAATAGAACCCACATACACTTTATATGTAGTGACAGATCAAACTATTTCCTGAAGTGTATAAAAAGCTGATTAAGTTGCCTTATCGACTGACCCCATCCCACCTCAGTTATCCACATCAGCGATTAGATGTGTATTTTTCATGCTTCTCTTTGTGCTTATTCAAGAAGAGTTAACTGTTTGTGCATAAATATGGGTCCTTTTCCTTGTGTTTTACAGAAAAAGAGTCGCTGTAAATACAAGTAAGTATTACTTTGCAATTTGTGTTTTGCTTTAAAATTATAGTGCATCCCTTATTTTTAACAGACACAAACTATTTCATAGTATGGATATACTGTGGTTTATTCAATCATTTTCTTATCTGTATCCGTTTTTTTTCCAAATTCTTTCCTCTTATCACAAGTATTTTGAAGTATATTGCAACTTGTATTTTTTTGTGATGGATTTTCAAGGTGGTGTTGTCATTGAGCCAAGGATATGTATATTTGAAAATACACACACGACTGTTAAAAAGATTGTACCAATTCTCTCTGCCGTATGTGAACGAGCCTCTCCCACATTCTGCACACCATGGGTAAGGTCACTTTTACAAACAGGTTCCAATTTCATTTTTATGCTCTCAATTACAGGAATAATATATGTATATGTGTCACGATACATTTGTGGAGGTCACAGGACAACCTCAGCTATCAGTCCTTACTTGTCTTTTTTGAGACATCATCTTCTGTTTGACTGTTGTTTACAATATATTAGCTTCGTATGTAGATGAGTACATATATGTACTTGTTCAGATGGGTGCATGCGCATGAATGGGTACATGTGGGTACATATACGTGCTTGTGGAGGCCAAAGACTGATGTTGAGTACCTTAATAATTTTTGACCTTGTATTTTGAGACAGGGTTGCTCAGTGAAACTGGTTATTGATTTGATGACTGACTGGTCAGCAAGCTGGAGGATTCTGCTTGCTTCTGCCTCCATTACAGGGGCACCCTGCCACACCCAGCTCTCATGGAGTCTCACCTTCTTTAAGGCAGTATCTCTTGTCTCACTGCCTTGTTCCACAGGCTTACTGGACTGTGACCTTCTGGTGATTTTCCCGTCTCTGCCTTCCATCTTGCTGCTGCCATCCCCAGCCAGGTTTACATGGGTTCTGAGGATCTCTGAACTTAGGTCCCTATCCTTGTGCAGCAAGTCCTTTCCCCACCGAGCCATTTACCTGTCCTCTCTGGTAGCTTCTTGTCATATTGTTATGAATTAATCTATTTGTGGTTCACATGTGCTCTGCTATGAATGTTTGTGTCTTTGTAAAATTCCTTTGTTGAAAGGTAAGCCCAAGACAACAGTAGGGGCCCAAGGCAGAAGTAGGGGGCACACACATGGATGGTTATGAGGGCTACACTGTTATAAATGAGAGTTGTCCAACTTTAGAGAGGCAACTTTTTGGGAGCTTGTTTACCCACTCACTAGACACTAAGTCTATCACCTGAGCCTCGGCTTTTCCAGCCTGCTGAACCGTGAGCAGTAACTTGCTCCTGAGATTTGTAACTTGCTCCTTGCTCAGTCTAATGCATTTCATTCTAAGAGCCTGCATGGGTGAAGCAGGTGTTCCTCCCAGCATACTTAATGTCTTCTGCTCTTATTCTGGCATCTCTACCTCTCTGGACTTTTAAAGTCACGTACTCTCTTCTCTGACACTTTCACTGCTGCCGAGGCTGCAGAGCCCAGCCTCTATTCTTTCTCTTCCCTACACTGTTCTCCTGTCCCTCAACAACTTGTCACCTGTTCTTCTGTCCTTTGTTTTACTAGTGGAGCATGAGCTGTGTCCTCTTGGCCTTTGGTTTTCCTCTCTTCGAGTGGAGGAGAGCACATTCCCGCTGTCTGTCGTTCACACATCTGTATCTATCTCAGACTCCAGCATCACCTTCAGCCAGAGGAGTTCAGCTGCCAGTCAGCCGTCACTCTTGGCCTTTCTTTGTCACCTCTGGGATGACACCGACAACTAAACTTGTTTTCACCCTTGCCACTCACTTCAGTCCCCACCTGCTTCTTTGACTTTCTCAACATCATTCCTTCTCTTCCACCTGCCCTTGAATGTTTGACTTGTCCTTACCTCATCACGTCAGGCACCATCTGAGTCTGGTCAAGACCCATCTTTTCTTCTTGATCCCCAATGCTTTGATCTGCCACCCACCTCTTTGTGAGGAACAACTTCTTTCTTAAAACTGTAAAAATCCCTTTATTTTCATGTATTTGTAAGATTTAGATCTAGATTCCATCTATGAAAGCAGACATCGAATATTTCTATTTCTTTTTTTTATTTTTTTTTATTTTTTTAAACTTAATTGAATTATGATGAGAAAAGTTACATGATTTCAATTTATCTGAATTTGTTAACATTTAAAAACACATTTTAAGTAAATAGAATTAAATCACATTCTTGTTTCCCTTTTGTACCCCCACTGCTCACAGAGACCCCCCCTTCAATACCTACAATATCTTTTTTGTCATATTTCTTAAAATTTATAAAATATTATAATACAAATAAGTATTATAAAAGTTGTTTGATATAAAACAACAATCAATTTAACAGTTTTATGTAGATGCTCGTCTACAGCAATAGTGAAAATACATTTTTCTCAATATAAATTTTAAATAACTCCAAACATATTAACTGTATACTTCAAAATAATACATCACTACTGGTATTTTCCTAAATGAACATAAATATATAAAGTCTTTTTGTTTGTTTTGTATTTAGTAGAGTTTAAAATCTTGGCTCTTACTGTGGTACAAGCCCAAAATAAGAACAAT
>JADRCD010144762.1:0-17399 GCA_019843815.1 Montemys delectorum
CAGACAGAGAGAGACAGAGACAGACACAGAGACAGAGACAGAGAGAGGAGTCTTTTAAAGGCTGTGTTCCTTTTTAGACTGCTTACTTTGGCCAAAACAACTTCGTGTACATGAAGAGGACAGGAGAGATGTGACTTATCTCCTCCAGGAAGCTGCCTGCGAATGCGTGCCTTGTCTAGAATGTCTCTTCTCTAGACTGCCAAATAACCCTCACTGAAGTCCACAGAACTTTGCCATTTAGCTGTAAGGTAAGTTATCAGGATTGTCTCTAGGTCACAGGCTTCTGAAGAAATTAAGTCAGGGTTAAGGGCATAGATCTAGTAAGGGGAATTCTTGATTACATGATCTGGAACAGAGCTCATTGTTCTCTCTGGGTGTCAACAATGCCACCTGTATAATGGGATAAGGAGAAAACTCGGGGCCAGATGAGGAGGCAACAGAAATCACTCAGCCTTATGCCTGGTTCTCAACATCTGTTATAGATTAGCCTCAGCCTTGTGCCCAGCACCCCAAGAACTTGGCACACAGAGGGCACTCAATAAATGCTACTTAAGAGGTAGCATCTCAACAGACTCACTTAGGAGGAAAAAAAAAATCAACTCCCAAGGGAACTAAGGAATAGGACTTGCAGCCACAGAGAATAAAAGTGTGTGGCAGAGACATAACTTATCCAGTCCTATATACCTCACTTGAGAATAAAATTTTAAATGTTAATATTGGAACCTGTCTCTTAGGAGTGTTAGGGATGGGACCTGTTCATCCCTCCAACCAACCAACTATGGCTGACAAGTAGGGGTGAGCAGGCCCCCACTCCTTGCCCTCTCTAGTCTTGGCAGGACTTTCTCCCTCCAGTCCTGGTGGTTACATTAATTGCTAATGACAATGGCAACCTTCACTCTGTGTGGTTTCCTGCCCAGATTCTGGAGCCTTTACAAGGCTCCCTTTTCTTTTCTTTTCTCCCCCCCCCCACCCCCCAGATAGGAAATGCAATCTGAGATGTGTAAAGAAAAAGAAAAAAAGGAAAAAGAAGAAAGAAAAAAACAACAGTGTGCTTATTGTCATAGTCTCCACTCCTCCCCGGTTCCCAGGCGACAGGGCTGTGTGTGCTCTGGGGTGCCTGCCCCCACCACAGGGAAGAATAAACCCAGACTCAAATCATAGGAAATTCGTCAACTGTGTTTCGCAGGGCTGTGTCTTTCAAGGTCTGTTTCCCTGCCATATGATCTCTATAAACCACATTGCTGCTAGCCAGGGCACAGGACCAGAGGCGCCGAGGGCTTGTAGATAATGAATGCCAAATGCATGTGACAATAGTCTGATCAGAGAGCAGGATGGAAATGTCTATGTCGTGTTTTTATATATGCAGAGTGACTAACACACCTATGTGTGTGCACAGGCCCTGTATGCTCACACTCCCACACATGCATGTGCATACCTACACATAGGTCAAGGACACAAGACCTCTTCATGGACTAAATCCCCATTGCCAAATTCAGGTAACTAAACTCCCAATTACTCCATTAAATTATGAAGACAAAGAAGTCATGTGGAACCAGAGAATAAAGTAAAAGAGGAAAAAAAAATAATCAGACCCCATTTCATGGAAAAATTACTGATTGGGCTTGCAAATTCAAGATGTCTTATGCCCAAGGACTGCCATAAGACCCAGCAGATACAAGGGGCCCACAACTGAAAAAAATAAAAGGTGAGGATGGATTTCTGGGCACCAAGTGTGAATGGGGAAAGATTGCCCATGCAATGAAACAGAGATCTTCTCAATAATAGTTTGGCTCCTCCTAAGTCTGACCAAGCCTTCAGTACCTAACCAGTCACCAGTTAGCTGGGGATCGGAGGTAGGGAAGGATGAAGAGGAACTCCAGGCAGAAAACTAGTAGGTCACAAGAAGAAGGCAAAAAGGTAATTAATGTTATAGCCTTTTAGATTCTAAAAAATACTGCGCTTAAAACTGCAAGTCAACGAAGCGGGCTGTCGGCGACCGATAAATGCTTCCACATTCACAGGCATCAGCAGTCTTCCCGTTACAAAAAAAAAAAAAGTAATAATACATACATATTAATGGATTACATTTTGTCCTTTGGGGAACATAATTTTTAAAAGGGCCAAGGCAGCAGTAATAGTTCCTTTAAAAATTCTAAATGCCGTAATTGTTTTCTCTGAATTATGGTGCTAGGATTTAATTAGTGATGAATGTTCGGTGTGGGGTTTGGACATTTTTGATGAATTCAGCCAAACAGAAAAGTACTCTTGTCCTCATGGTCCACTGTATAGAAGCAGTGTGTCCGAATTAGGTTTTTACTTTCTCCAGCCTGGACTGAGTTAGAAAGGAGGTTCTTTATCCAGAGTTCAAGGACAAACATGAAATCTGGCCATTGAGGTCCTGCAACTCAGTGCAGACTTTGAGATTCTTTGGTTATGAGAAAGAAAAATAACATGCAAATGGCAGAAACATTCATATCTTAACAAGAAGTTGCCCAAATCTTTGGTCCAGGCCTGGGTTTAAAGGACTTTTGGGCTTTAAGGTTAAAGGTATGGCCAGGGTAGGAATTTTTTTCATTCATCTCACTAAAAGGGACTAACCAAGGTCTACTGGGCCCAGATTCTAAGTTGGACACCACTCTCAGGGCCCTGGCAATAGAGTCCTTGCCTGGGGGTAAACACAATTGCTTTGTTCTGCTCTAAACTGCTTCTTTACAAAAGCAACTGGAGAGACGCCCAGAGTAGCACCATGCACAGGGGCGGAATCCTGGTGGCCCACACAGCAGGGCCCCTGGGGCCCAACTTGCTCCCCTGTCCACCTTCAGGACTTCTTTCATTTGAGACCTGGAAGCTGTCCTGGGTTCCCTGGATTCCCTATTAACATGCAAATGTTCCTGGGAAAGGTCACACCTTGAGGCCCCATCAGCTAACCTCTGGCTCACTAGTTTCTTCTTAGCAAGGATTAGCAGAAATAGAACACAGAAAGGGCTCCAGGCACAGCCTGCCAGAGGTTAGAGTTGGTGAGGAAGGAAGCTAAAAGAACTCTTTCTCATGCCAAGATTTTTCTGGACAGTCAATATTTTTTAAAATTTGGTGACAACAGGTCAACATTTTCATTCCAACTCAGGTTGATGTTTCTAAATTGTAAAATAAAACGAAGTCCAGTTCTCGTAATTTTAAAGCTGTCCACTTGAATTAATTCACAAATCAAGAATCATCCTCAACTCCAGGTCTTCTGATAGGAGCATGAGAATGCAGTTTTTGCAGCATCCCTGGTTACACTGCAAGCATCACCTGCTCTAGGAAATGCTAATCCCCTAATGATAGTGAGACTGGCAGAGACTGAGGGTCAGTTACAACTTCAGGCCTAGGTAGGTAGGTAGAAGGTAGATAGGTAGGTAAGTAGGTAGTGGGTAGATGGTGGGTAGGTAGTAGTAGGTAGGTAGTAAAAATAGCAGGCCTAGGTAGGTAATAAGCCAAAATAGAATACCTAGGTGGTCAGAGGAAGTGTTGTTTTGCTCTATCTAATGTTCTTCTTATTTTCCTTTCTCTATTCCATTACTTCTATTTGCATCTCCTCTCGACACCACAGCAATCCCTTATTCCCACAGTCATCCACCCTACTCTTCTCTAGAGATCTGTTGAAGCCTATTGGTCCAGCAGTCAGGGGACTCCATCATTCCTCTCAACAAAAGTCTTAAGATGCTATTCTGAAAATAGTGATGTCTGAGAGTAGAGGACCTGGAATCAGTAAGAAAGACCTTGGTTCAAATCCTGACTCTGGTTCTGCCACTTCTAGACACTGGAAGCAAGCAACTTCTATGTCCTACACAGCTATCTTCTCATTTGTCTCTCAAAGGACTGGGTGACACTAACACGAGGGCTCGAGGATCATCTCTACCCTTGTTACCATAACATATACTGAGCTGCCATTTTGACTATCTAGGTCTGCCAGTTTTTACTACCTATTTACTTACCTACCTACCTACCTACCTACCTAGGCCTGTCATTTCAACTGACCTTCAGGTTCTGTCATTTTCACTGACTATCTGAGTGTTTATGAAATTGAACTCCAAAACAACCTTCAGGTGAGAGGTGAGGTGTGTGTGTGTGTGTGTGTGTGTGTGTGTGTGTGTTTTGTGTTTTGTGCATACATGTATATATAGAGAGATAGGTGTGAGAGTAACCCTGCTGGTGATCATCAGGTAGTTGATCCACAAAGTGAACCACAAAGAAAGAATGAGAACTCAGTTCAGATTGATTTAGTCAACCTGGATCAAGACCTCAGGGAGTCCAGTCTGAAGTGGTTTATTCATTTAAACACAGTATAATTTGGAAAAAAAAGTTTTCTGGTGTAATATAATCCCCTTACACAAGAAAAAATAATTACATCAAAACTTGACTCAGGGTGCATGTCGTTTCTTCCAAGAAGATGAGTTCTGGAGATAGACTACCTATACTGGCTCAAGGGCCTAAGGAAGGATCTGGCCTGATCTCAGCCATTCAGATAACATAGCAGTTGAGGTCCTTTGGCCTTTTAGCCACCTCTGGCTCTGGTTGTTGGAAAATGGAAGCGCTTCTGGCTGTCCAGATAATATAAAGGTCATTTAGATTACTAGCCACCTCCAGTCTTGGTTGTAAGAGCTTGATAAGGCCTGGCCCAAAAGATAAAGCAGACCATCTAGCTAGTAATCACTTCAATTCCCAGCTTTCTGGGTGGAAGAATATCTTTCCTACTGGAGCAACAATCCTCTGTACTTAACATTCCTGGTTTCTCTGGGGGTCTGTGGATGCAAAGATGCTGTGTTCCCAATAGGGAAGACCATATTGAACAGATCTAGTGAGTGTATGGCTCCAAAGTTGCTCTCATTGGAAAATGGTTCCTTATTTTAACGTAGTATCATTTGATATAACTATAATTCCTTCGTGTTTTCATTCAGCTGGACAATGATCTAGCATCTACTTACTAAGTATGGAGCACTGAGCTGGGCATTTAGGACATAGTAATAAACTTTTTCCAGGGCAGTGAAGATGTTTAAGTTCTGAATTAAAGGAGGGTTATTCTTAATGAAATTTATCAGAACATTCTTTGTATACTCACTGAGGACCAGTTTATATTTTAATTTAGTCTACAAATGACTGTGCAGGGAAATTACTCCTCATGTGGCAGAGACTCCTGACGCTCAGAGAGTTGTATGTCTGCAACTGTGCAACTCTATATTCAAACAACAAAGAATTCAGTAACATGTGAGTAATTAGCCACTCATATCAGAGAAGGGAAAACAAGACTTTATAGATACATCTACTTTTAAATTCTGTAATATTTGTACATGCAAAATAATGTGCTGATTTATTTATTACACATCAACTTATACTTATTTTAGAAAAAACATGAAGAATAATATATTCAGGCACAGAAAGATAGATAGATAGATAGATAGATAGATAGATAGATAGATAGATGATAGATAGATAGATAGATGATAGATAGATAGATAGATAGATAGATAGATAGATAGATAGATAGAGATATAAGTATGTTTATCGATAGATGTCTTGCTGAGTATCTTTATACATGAAAGATGACAATTTTATCTATATGTAGATATGATCATGTGTGTAACTTCCTTTCTTTGCTCAATGACAGAAGAAATTTCCAATTCCAGTGCCAGCAAAAAGCATCTGGTACCTCATTGATCCCTGTTATAGATTCTTTCAATGGATCGATACTGCCATTAACTCTACTGTATCTCTGTTCAAAAATTCAGAGATATCTCAATTTTCAAGTTATTGTGATATGTTATTGATCATCTTCTGTTTAAAGTACATTTCTAGAAGAGGACTTGCTAAGTCATATGCTTAAGACAACTTGATGGATTTTACCACATGAGTCTTATCATGTACAAATTGACACATCTATTAACAGTTATACAGGTATCCTGACATTTTGATGTTGCTATATTTCCTTTTTTTTAAAATCTTTGTAATTTCTATGAATTCTTCACGTATTAAGACTCGAGGCTCTTCCCTGTTTTATACATTTCATGGCCTTATAAACACATTTAACTTTTATAAGTGAAATCTTTCACTTTATGACATTTGCAATCGATGCAATATTTACACAAACCATCCTTATTATCTTTAGATTGTTGTGACAGAATTTTGATTTTACTTCTTAATTTTCCCAAAATTTAATGCAGTATATGGTATGTGGAAAGAGTCTAAATTGCATGGCTCCCAGCCTCCACAAGGAAATACTAGTTCTCTTAATGAAGACACATGCTGAAGAGTGTGTAGTGTTTTCTACTGAATTGGGTCTATTTTCTCCCACAATTCATCGCTGCTTCATGCAGTCCTTTCTGTTTCTTGATTCTAGAGCTGGAATGTAAGGTAAAAAATGACCTTCAATGTGGCAGCCATTCATGCAGGACAAAGTGTGCCAGGTGTGCATTCTCATACTATGTGTGATTCTTCTGTTTTTTTTGAGTCAATTTGCAATGTTCCATTCACTATTAGAGTAATTACGTTCTGTTTGGCAAGGACCTTGCCTGCAGGTTTGCCTCATTCTGTCCACTAGAAAGCCAAGTAGCATGACATTTAAGAACACAGTTCTAGCTGTGTGACCTTGGGGCACCTATCCTACATCTCTGATGCACAAGACTCACCTTCACTTTAGGACCTTCATATAATACTACTAACTTACAAATGACCATATAACTAAAATGCACTTACGCAGGGTTAGCTTTATCACACCCCAATGGTCCTGTCATTCCAAGGGCTTTCTGATTTATATCAGATGAAGAAAGGTGCTGGGAAGATGCTAAATCAGGAAGCACAAGTTTCTAGGAATAAAAAGTTACCATGAAGCTGTTGCTTCCCATGAGATTCAGAATTCTTCGTCTTTAATGAAGACCTTATGATGCTATAGCAGGGCCACATGGTGTTTTGTGAGGACTCTAAGCAAGTCCATTGGAAGCTCTTGTAGATTCTGCTTGGCATGCTGGCTTTTACTCGTATCTGCCAGATGAGTTGAAAGCTCAGATATGTGCTCAGTTTTACTGTTCTGTTGATGTAGTTACAATCCCATGAACTGAGCCAACTTAAGAATCAAAAGTATTTCTCAGTTG
Organism: Montemys delectorum; assembly: GCA_019843815.1. NCBI lineage: Eukaryota > Metazoa > Chordata > Mammalia > Rodentia > Muridae > Montemys > Montemys delectorum. Next base: position 7,125 of record JADRCD010144762.1, read on the forward strand.
AGAATTCATTGTTTAGCTCTGTACCCCATTTTTAATAGGGTTATTTGTTTCTCTAGAGTACAACTTCTTGAGTTCTTTGTATATATTGCATATTAGCCCTCTATCAGATGTAGGATTAGTAAAGATCTTTTCCCAATCTATTGGTTGCCGTTTTGTCCTGTTGACAGTGTCCTTTGCTTTACAGAAGCTTTGCAGTTTTATGAGGTCCCGTTTGTTGATTCTTGATCTTAGAGTGTAAGCCATTGGTGTTCTTCTTTAAAATTTTTTTTTATTTATATGAGTACACTGTAGCTGTTTTCAGACACACCAGAAGAGGGCGTTGGATCCTATTACAGATGGTTGTGAGCCACCATGTGGTTGCTGGTAATTGAACTCAGGACCTCTGGAAGAGCAGCCAGTGCTCTTAATCACTAAGCCATCTCTCCAGCCCGCCACTGGTGTTCTGTTCAGGAAAATTTCCCCTGTGTGCACATGTTCGAGGCTCTTCCCCACATTCTCCTCTATTAGTTTCAATGTATCTGGTTTTATGCAGAGGTCCTTGATCCACTTGATCCACTTTGTACAAGGAGATAAGAATGGATCAATTTGCATTCTTCTACATGCTAACCACCAGTTGAACCAGCACCATTTGTTGAAAATGTTGTCTTTTTTTCCACTGGATGGTTTCAGCTCCTTTGTCAAAGATCAAGTAACCATAGGTGTGTGGGTTCATTTTTGGGTCTTCAATTCTATTCCATTGATCCATCTGCCTGTCTCTGTACCAATACCACACAGTTTGTTTGTTTTTTTTTTAATCACTATTGCTCTGTAATACAGCTTGAAGTCAGGGATGGTTATTCTTCCAGAAGCTCTTTTATTGTTGAGAATAGTTTTTGCTATCCTGAGTTTTTCGTTATCCAAATGAGTTTGAAAATTGTTCTTTCTTACTCTATAAAGAAATGAGTTAGAATTTTGATGAGGATTGCATTAAATCTGTAGAGTGCTTTTGGCAAGATGGCCATTCTTACTATATTAACCTGCCAATCCATGAGCTTGGGAGATCTTTCCATCTTCTGAGATCATCTTCAATTTCTTTCTTCAGAGACTTGAAGTTCTTGTCATACAGATCTTTCACTTTCTTGGTTAGAGTCACACCAAGGTATTTTATATTATTTGTGACTATTGTGAAAGATGTTGTTTCCCTAATTTCTTTCTCAGCCTATTTATCTTTTGAGTACAGAAGGCTACTGATTTGTTTAAGTTAATTTTATATCCAGCCACTTTGCTGAAGTTGTTTTTCTTGTTTAGGAGTTCTCTGGTGGACTTTTTGTAGTCACTTAACTAAACTATCATATCATATGCAAATAGTGATATTTTGACTTCTTCCTTTCCGATTTGTGCTGCGTATATAGCAGAGGATATCCTTGTCCAGAATCAATGGGAGGAAAGATCCTTGGTCCTGTAAAGGCTCAATGCCCCAGTGTAGGGGAACTTGAGGGTGGGGAGGCAGGAGTGGGTAGGTGGGTGGGGGAACACCCTTATGGAAGCAGGGAAGAGGGGATGGGATGGGGGCTTGGGGGGAGGAACCAGAAAAGGGAATAACATTTGAAATGTAAATAAAGAAAATAGCCAATAAAGAAATTAAATTTAAAAAAAGATAAAAAGTATTGTTTAGCTTATAGGTCCAGAAAAATCAGCCATCATAACAGGGAAGACATGGCAGGAGCAAGAAGCTGACTAACCACATTTTCATATCCATACACAGGAAGAAGAGAAAAAGGAAGTGGTGTGTGGTTATAAACCCTTCAACTCTGCCTCTAGTGATATCCGTCCTTTAGCAAGGCTCTACCTCATCAAGGTTCTATAATCTGGACAATTAATGCCAACAACTAGGTACCAAGTGTTCAGATGCATGAGACTATGGAAGAGAGTTCTTCAAATCACCACACCATCCTTTCTACCTGCTTCTGCTCTTCTATCAGCTGGCATTCTGTAGTCACACTTCCCTGGATTGATACCCCAACTCTCCCCTAGATGAAGAAATAGGGATGCCAGGCTATCCCTTCCAACTTCCCATAAGGACTGTGGGCATTAAAACACATGGAAGCATGCAGTTCAAAACATGTAATAAGTGCTTCATAAATGTTACTGGATCAAGAAGGAATGTCTAATTCTTAGTAGCAGAAAACTCTATTCAAACTGGCGTAGCTACTGAAGGAAATTGTGGGCTGAAATAACTGGAAATCTAAGAAAAAACTCAATATTACAGGTAGCCTTACTGAGCAGTGGAGCCGAGTCAGCCATGTTGGTTCCCGCCTAATCTCTCTTCTTCCTCCTCATCAAAGGCCACTTCACAGTGCAGCTGTCTCCCTCTCACAGTCTCAACTGATCTGCAGAATCTAGGGGCAAAAGACATGGCTTCAGATGTGGGTCAGGAGGTAGATGGTATTGTACATACCAACTGACTGATCCTCAGGCCTTATGGGTGAAAGTTCATGCACTGTGTATTTATTTATTTGCTGTTGCTGCTGCTCCAGGGGATAAGAGGCCATCATAGCAGAAAGGCACAAAAGCAAGTGACAGAGCAGGCATGGTAACCAGAACAGGAAGCTGGGGATCACATCTTCATCAGCAAACATGAGACAGAGAGCTGAACTGTCAGTGGGGAGAGGACACAAACTCTCAAAGCCCACTCCCAGTGAGGTACTTCCTCCATCAGGGCTGCACCATCTCCTCAAACAGCATCACCAATTAGAAGACCAAGTGTTGAAAGACCAGAGCCTATAGGGGACATTTCTCATTCAAACAGCCACACAGGACCAGAATTGAGAAGAAATAGAAAGACAGCAACTAGATAGAAGTTGGGTCATTCCTGACTGAAAAGGGAAAGGATGAAGGGCCAGCTACAATGCAAAATCCCATTTACCTAGTTTCTCAACAGAATGAAAGTCGGCTGCAGCTTGAGGCCTCCAAGTATGGATTCGATTCTAGGTCAGCAAGAAGAGGCGTGTTCAACCCACCACATAGTGACTAAAAGTGTTTTCCTAAACAGCAACAGGGATGGCAATAATGACAAGGTACAGAATGAAACATGCATTAAAAATAGTCTTTTCAAAAGAACAGAAATGCCATTGTTCTAGCCAAACCACTCAAGAAGTACTTGTTCAGATCTGGGTCTGTGCTGATGGCCAGGGAGCCCTTTATGGACACTGCTGTCGCTCTCTTTGTTTTTCCTTACCCACAGTCTGGTCTCCATGTTCCTGGCATTTTCCTCCTCCGGCAATCTTTGGGATTCTGTTTTCTGGATTTCTTCCCCCAGCACCTCAGAAGGGGAGGAACGGAAGGATAAGGGAGCTGAGGTCTAGGTGAGTCCCTGTGATTTCTCAGCCCACAGTACCCACCAAGGAAGACTTGTCCCCCAAAAGGTCAAATGACTAAACTCCACTAAGCCTTTCATGCCTCCAGGTTGCTAAGCAACAAATACTTCAAGCTTGGAAATCTTTATCCATACCGGATATATTATCCTGGCAAATTGGACTTTCAGATATGGCAGCAATGGAAAGAGTAACTTCTTTAAAAATAGAGACAATTTAGATGATTTCAAAGACATCTGTTCTCTTTTTCTAGCGTGCCTGACTCTTCTCTTTCACTAAGCACATGGGATTCAAACACTTCACATGGAGGAAGCCCAAGTCTCTGAGGAAAGACCCTTTTTAGTCACAAAATCCCAGCCACATAAGGAGAGGGTTGCCAGGTGGAAAGGCCTGGCAACCTAGAATGGCCAAGGAGGTGGCACCAGGACCCATCTTCTTCATTGATTTTGCCTTTTCTAACCTAGTGTATTTCTATTCCTTCTCTCTCAATTCTCATCCTCCTCCCCTCCAGTGTATGGTTGTATGCTTTCTCTTCCTCCCTCTGTCTCTGTCTCTGTCTCTGTCTGTCTGTCTCCCTCTCTCCCGCTCTCCTTCTCTCTCTCTCTCTCTCTCTCTCTCTCTCTCTCTCTCTCTCTCTCTTCTTCCTTCCTCTTTTCCTTATTCTTAATCTGCTCTCATTCTCTCTAACCTGCCTTTCCTCACAAGACAACACATTAATTAACGAGGAGCGCCTGAGAGGCTACTAACTGCATTTCTTGATCCCACCGCCCATCACCTCCTTGGACCCTGAAGGTTGCCCTTCCTCCTTTGCTCAGTATTCATAGCTAGGGTGATCTCAAGACTTACTCTTTTCTCCCTCCCCTACATCCTTAAAAAAAATTTTTTTTTCAAAACAAAAACCAAACACTACATACCTCCTCCACCTGCTTGCTAATAGCTAAAATTCCTCCAACAGAAAATGTTACATTCCACAAGTAAAGACCAAGGTTAAAGCATAAATAATAAACAGTTCACATCTGGGCAGCTAGTTACAGTTTCCCAAACACATCCAGCTGTTCCTTACCCTTGTGTGACCCCCACAATCATCCTGAGGTGGAAACATTAGTACTGAGGATCAGAGATATTGGGTTATATACCCTTCTTTCTGGCACTGTAGTCTTTTCTCTACATCATCTCCCTTCTCAGGACGGAAGCTTACAGCCTGGTATGATAGGATAACTTGTCCAATCTCTCCAATCCTCTCATTCTCCACTAGTTGATTCCTGCCTCTACAGAACTTGACATGCAGTACTGCTGACACCTACCCTGCCAGAAGATGGCGGATGGTATTGGCTTCCACAATGAGCCCCGAGCTTTTACCCTAACTAAAAATGAGCCAATTTTTTAAAATTTATTTTATCTATTTATAATCAAAATTACAGTTAAAAAAAAAAAAAAAAAAAAAAGCTCGGCACAGCCGCATCCTCATCTATCCAGAAGATGATATGAGGGGGAGAAATATATTTAGAATAAATACACATGTTGCCTATACGCCTATGAAAATGCTCACTGACTCTTACAATTCTGTCTCCTGCTCCCCACAGGGTCATAACCCCTTTCTCTTCTGAGACACCAGCCAAGCACCCCAGGGTTACTATGTTTCTACCCTGACAGAGTTGAGCACTAGCTCCATTGGAGAGGAAAAGAATGATTCTTCAACCCCTGCATCCACCTGAAGTGCTCTAGGGACTTGTGAAAGACCCACTTTGAGTCTTGGCTTCTGGGCTGCTGACTCAGTGGGCCTATATGGAGCTAGACAACCTGCATTTCTAACTAGTCCACAGACAATTTTTAGTGGCCTTCCTCTGGGGACATCTTTAAAACTAGGAGGCTAAGTAGTTTGATCCTCTGTGTCTCATGAGTTCCCTCCCCCTTTTCCTTCATCCCTCATCACACCATGGAGAAGTGAGGCTTGTTTTACAGGCTTCCCAGCTTGAGTTCAGGTTCATTTAGTGAATGAACCTGAACTTACAGCCCTAAAAACTATAGGCTGGTACCCAACTGACTTTGAGTCACTTTTAAAAAACAGTGTCTCATGTAGCCCAACCTAGTCTAGAATGATCTATGCTTTCTGCATAACTAGACATGACCTTATGCTTCCAGCTTTAGCTCCCAAATGCTACGATCACAAGCATGCAGCTCTATGCCTGTTTTATGAGGTGCTGGAGATAAATCCAGAACTTCCGGTGTACTAGACAGACACTCTCAAGACTGAGCCATCTCCCCATCCCTTAGTAGGTATCTCTGCTGCATAAGATCCCTTCTGATCAGTTTCCCTGCTTGGTGCCTACAAGTCCTATGCACATCAGTAATTATAATAAGAGATAGCCTTTGTTAAAGCTGTCAGGCCTGATGTAAATATTGCTTTCATTGACTCGTCTAACCATTGTAACAATTCTGCAAGAATGATTTTATTATTATTATTATTATTATTATTATTATTATTATTATTATTATTATTATATTTTGCAGAGAAGGAAATCTAGGTTCAAGATTATAAAAGCAGGATATCACAGTGTCTGGACCAAACACCAATTTGTCTCCAGAGCATAAGCTCTTCAGACTTGTATTTTGAGTGCTTCTGAGTTTTGCATGGACAGTAAACGTGGCTTCCTGTCTTCTCAAATTGGTTTCTCTGGGCCCTAGTAATGAAGGGTTATACTTTCCCCAACTGTTTTGTGCCCATTCCGTCACCTTCCTTTAGGCCCACATGTGTCTTCTGCCTTACTCCACCATACTGGATGGAAGGAGACATGGATTGAAGGATGGCTCCTCTCATCTTGCATTGAGTTGCAGTCTTGGTAGGAACATTACTTTCAAGTCAAGAAAGAGTATCGGATAACTTATACTGAGCTTCAGGAAAGGAGATGTTGGTGGGATAAGGTGGCACAAAGCATCTGTCCTTACTGAGAGAAGAGCTATGCAAACATATATTTTAAAGAAAGAAAAAGGTAGAAAGGGAAGGAAGAAAAAGAAAGCAGAAAACCAAAAAGCAACCTTGGCAAAAACACAGAAAAGAATAGACATAAATCTGTCACCACTCTTTCATGTTATACACCATGTTAATAAGAACATAAATCCAGAAACATAAGGCCTAAAAGACAAGAATGTGAGTTCAAAAACAAAAATGGAGATGGAGGATCTAAGGGAGCAAACCAAGGACCCAAGCCACCTCATTACTGAACTAGCACCAAAGTTAGAGAGAAAAGAAGCAGGTAGAGTTCTTGGAATGTAAATTATTTATGTGGATGTAAGTTTGAGATGGAGTAATGCAGGTTAAGACAAAGACATGAGAGCTGATACAGAGAAACTAGTTGATTTTAAAGCATTTAATAACAGATAAGAATCCAAATCCCAAAGTATATTTTTTTAATTATCCAAATTTTAAAAATTGAATATGGAAGCTAAAAGATTTGCCATATTCTGGGAAAATGCAAAGCCCTCAAGATACTGGCTGGTTAAATGATGATACTTCAGGCATTCAGACAGCCAGGGAGAGCAGGCCTCAAATGTGTTGAGTCCTACCTCATCTCAGCACTCTCCGGGCAGTGCTCAAAGCCAAAGAGCAATGTTCACAATGTGCTTAGAGAAAGAAAGTGAACAGGGTAGAAGATAGCATATGATAATATTATATAAAAACAACACTTTCTCAAACTTAATGAAACCAGTGATACAATACACACAAGCCCATCTCGAACAAAACTCTGTGGCAGTGGTAGTCAGTCAACTGAAAAAGAAGAAGAGAAGGATTTAGGAATAAAATCCCACTAATGGAGGCAAGGCATCTGTCTGAAACTTAGACTAACAGTAAGCAATAGCTCTCGCTGAAGCTCCTCTGTCTTGCGAACTTGGCAGAACTCCACGTGAAGCATCCTTATCTGCCTTGCTCCACTCATGAGATAACATATGGCTGGCTGTCTTCCTTGATGTTGGCTTTTATCCCTCACAGATCTGTTGCTTTAATCCTCATTGTCAACTTGACTGGATTCAAAGTCACCAGAGAGACACACAGTCCTAGCCATGTCTATAAGAGGGTTTTCAGAGGGGATTAGCAAGGGAGGGAAGCCCCATCCTGAATGTGGGTAGCACCATCCCATGGGCTAGGGTCGCAGACTAAAAAAGAAGATGAAAATAAGCTAAGACCTGCCCTCATCTCCCTCTTCTTCCTGACAGCAAACATCACACTCTGTGTGACCAGCCACCCTGCACTCTGGAAGCTGCACCTTCCTGCCATGATGGGCACAATCCCCTGCAACTCTTTCTTCCATAGATTGTTTTTTCTCAGTAATTTGGTCACAGATTTTTTTTTAAGTAATCAATATACTCCTCTTGCCCCCTAGAGAGTAAGTGGCTAGGGAATAAAATAGATGCACAAATAGAACTACTTTATACAGAGCCATTGGTCTAAATGATGTAAAACTAGTAAGGTGACCCCAGGAGTTTTTAGAAAAGTGCCTGGGGGGGGGGGTTCTCTACTTGGCTAGGAAGGGAAACAGGAGGAGGTCATAAAGGATTCATGCCCTCATCCTCTGCAGCTCAAATGTGACTGTCACACCTGAATGTGGGCATGGCCCTATTCCCCAAGTTCCAACAGATGTGGCTTTCTACTCTTCTTTTCCCACCCAGTGCTTGTGGCCCTATTGAAGTCTTTGGATGCCTCTGATCATCACTTTACCAATCAGTAAAATGGGTGTTCCTAACTCACAGTTTCCAGAATGTTCAGATGACATTTGATAGCCTGAGAAGAGGTTCTTCATTGAAGTATCTCCTGTGAGAGGGATGTCTTCTGTGAGAAGGTAATACTGGCCTGTGAACAACTGAATCATCTCTTTTTTAAAATAAATGATGACGGCCTCTTCTGATTAACCTTAGAAGTGTTTTCACGAAATACTATCCCACTGCAATAAACATATTTCCTCAGTAACTTCTGTAGTCTTATTTGACTATATTTTCTTCTGTTAAATCCCAATGAAATTGAAAGTGGTGCTTTCGTGTTTTAAAATAGCATTTAGAATTATGAGCTCATTTTATTAAAGTGTTTTTAGGGGGTCTATATTTTCTGTCTATGTAGATACGAAAATCACAGATCATGTGCTTGTTCTCAGTAGGAGTTGTTTCTCATTTCACTACATTTATCTTTCAATTTTTTCTATTTTATTAATTACTTTTAAAGAGCATCTTTTCCACAAATACACTGAAGTGGTTTGGCTTTGTCTTAGGAAAGAACCAGAGAGAGGAGGGAGAGAGGGAAGTGGGGAGGAAGGGAGGAATACAAGTGTCAAAGTTCTCTATAGGTAGAGACATGCAAAGCTCATGGTGCAAAAAATTGAACTTCACCTTCAATTCAGTTCTCTATTTCTCTCTCTCTCTCTCTCTCTCTCTCTCTCTCTCTCTCTCTCTCTCTCTCTTTCCTCTCTCTTCCTCTGCCTCTTCAAAAGTTTGTGTTGTATTTGCCTCACAGAAAGAAGGAAACCAATATTGACCAGAGACTCCCACAAGGCACTGGTTTAAAGGATGCACCTGAGTCTTAGATAGACTTAGATCTGTTCAATTTCATGGGAATAATAGTGATAACGTGATAGCTACATGAGTAGCTGCCATGAGCCAGCCCCTGAGCTAGGTAGATCTATAAAGAACCAACTCCTCTTCTGGCTCCTAACAGTTAAATATCAGCAATTCTTATTTCTCTTTAAGAGCACATGCAGACAGATGAGCTTGTATCACCAAATGCTGCAGTCTGGAAGAGGCATATCATGACTGGAGATGCAGTCTACCACACAGCCAGCCTTCTGCTACTTCTCCTACTTGGCTTTCCCAAGGCTAGAAGTGGAGTGGACTATTGTGGACACCATGGGATACTGTGGGAGCAGGACCCAAGGGCTCCATGTATTCAGAGGCCAAGGAAGGACAAGGGGGGTCAGGGGGTATCAGGGAAGGTGAGTGGAAGGTCAGGAAGGGTTTTAGGAAGGGTTAGGGAGTATCAGGGAGAGTCAGGGAGTGTCAGGAAAGATCAGGAAAGGTCAGGGAGGGTCAGGGAGGGTCGGGGAGGGTCGGGGAGGGTCAGGGAGGGTCAGGGAGGGTCAGGTTCCCAAGAGGAGCTGCTTCCTGCCACTGTATTACTTGTCTCATCTTGGATGTCTGGGTTGAGCTGGATGAACAGTGGGAAGCTCTGATGATTCCTCAAGGCAGCCCCCCATGGCCAGCTTCCAGGGAATCTCGGACCTTGCTCAGTGAGTATTTTATAGAGAACATCTAGAAATAAATCCAAGAATGGGCATCGCAGTGTAGGAGACGGTCTTTGCACTGCGTGTATACTAGAAAAATGTAGATTCCACTTGTCTCCTGCCACTCATTTTTATGGCAAGACCCCAGGGAAGGCTAAGTGATTAAGGACAACATTCTCTTTAAAAAGGCAAGTGGTGGTCAGAAAACCACACCAGCAAGAGGCCAAAAGGCTGCGGGCATCAACTCCAGATAAGCAAAAAGAGACTTAAAGGAAGCTGGTTTGATTTGAATGCCATGGGAGTAGAGCATCCTTGGGACAGAAGCAGTCTCTCCACTGCAGTGGGTTTTGGCAGACAGGCTACAGGCCTTGATGGATCACAGGACTATGAGATTACCTGCTAATAGTGACCTGGACATGAGCCCCCAAGAAGTGTCTGAAGAATGAGATGCTTCTTTATGATGTTATAAAAGAGAGAAAAATCACCTTGACCTTTAGCTTCAGCTTGCATTCGATAAGAGAAAGCGACACCAGAGCCCAGTCTCCTGTAGCCAAGGGCTCAGCACCTGGAGCAGCTGTTTCATGATTGGGACCATAGTAGATACAGGAGGATCTCTCTCTCTCTCTCTCTCTCTCTCTCTCTCTCTCTCTCTCTCTCTC
>JADRCD010144763.1:1292-20957 GCA_019843815.1 Montemys delectorum
GTGTGTGTGTGTGTGTGTGTGTGTGTGTGTGTGTGTGTGTGTGTGTGTAGCCACTGTGTTTTCTTCATCTAGCCAGGAACAGATGGGCACTTAGTTTGATTCCAAACCTCGGCTCTTCTGAATATGGCAGTCAATATGGCAGTACTTGCTTCTCCTTGATAGGCAAATTCATTTCCTTTAGATATAAACCCAATGCTGGGATTTCATGACCCTAACATCAAAATAAAAAGACAGCCAAGAGAGGGAGAGCCAATACTTGCAAACTATACATCAATATGATGTTGATATGCAAATTAATAGGAAATTCAAACCATTTAGCAGCAAAAAAGCAAATATACTGTTTTTAAAGATTTGAATAAACATTTCCTAAAACAAGAAGTAGGCTGCACACAACTACAGTAATTCAAGTTAACATGTATAATACCCATGCATACATGAATAATATGCTCCTACCATAAGCAAACATACATCAGAGGCACAGAGACATCTACACACACAAACAGCCTCCCACCCACTAAACACACATACACACACACACACACACATATACACACACACACACATACACACACACACATACACACACACACACACACACACACACACACACACACACATATACACAAAACTGATATTTTTACCAGACACTATTATCATTCTTGTCACAAAACTCCTTACTTAGAAATTGTTCTTCCAATTCTTTGGGCACTGGATCAACTCTATCACAAAATTCTTTATTATACTCTTGCTTACTCTTGCCTTAATTTCTTCACTTCACAAGCCTGATTATAAGAAGGAAAGGCCAATTTGTCCCAGCAGCCTGGCAGGATTTTTAGGGCTGCCTATATGGAGTGAGTTTATGTTCCAATCATTTCACAAAAGAGAAGCAGAGCATTCAGAATTAAATGAGCCTTTAAACTGAATGGCTTGCATTTTTTTTTTGCTCTTATTGACTTTAGATATGGTGACCTCAGGCTCTTCGGATGATATTTACTGCTGAATTGATCCTATAAGCAGGCAAGAATTCATGACCTTTTGCCTCTTCTTCCCCAACCTCTATAGAATGTTCTTTTATAATCAAAATGATATGGCAAAATTAAAAGGAAAATAAACTGGACTCTGAAATTGAAATTTGTCTACCTGTGGGTTTTGCTTAGACAATAGAATTGTCTACATAAGCCAATTTTTTAAAAGTATTTTCTTTGTCATATTAAGAAGGGAAAGGGCCATGAGCTTGCTTGCTTAACATCCTAGTAAGAAATGATAGATGTTTTGTATTTCAGAGTGAGGAGTGTGGGTGGAAGAATGGACATTGATAGCATTGAGGACTCTCTGGGGTGTCTTTCTATCACATCCATTTCTAAGCAACTAGGACTGATATGACCCTTGCTGTTTAAAGATAACATAGTCTTATAATAAATGTGCATTCGAAGTATTAACTCTTGAAATACATTGGGTGTCTTCTCTTTGCATAATCCTGGAAGAACATTTCTGAGCAATGTCTAACATACTTAAGAACTCTAATGAAACTGCCATCATGTTATTTTTATGCAAAGTCTTTTGAATTCTTAAAAATATAATTGAAAACTGTACTAATAATTAAACATTTGTTTACAATTTTGTACAATTGTTCTCATCACTCTTAGAGACATTTTGCCACTCCAAATCATACTAAGGTTATATAGTGGCCTTTTACAAGCATTTAAATCATACAAAGGTCTTTTGAAAATATTAATAAAACTGATCTTTATGGGAATGATAAAGCTATACAGTCTGAGGCCAGACAACATAAAGAGCTTACCATGAGGTGCATGTACTCAGGGCTATGAAGATATTTGCAAATAGTGTGCTAAAATAATGTGGTCTTAGCCTGGAGATATCGGTAACCAATTAAAAGGGCTTGCTGCGCCTCCAGAGGACCTGAATTCCAGTCTTATCACCCAGCTTGGGCACTGCACAGCTAGTGGTGACTCTAGCTTCAGGGACTCAAACACCCTCTTCAGGCCTCAATGTTCAACTGCGTGCATGAGACATTTCTCTCTCTCTCTCTCTCTTTTTCCTTCTCTTTCTCTCTCTCCTTGCTCCCTCCCTTTTCCTCTCCCTCTCTTTCGCTCCCCACCCCCCCCCCCGTCTCAAACACACACACAGGAAAATAAAAAAATAAATAAACTTACAAGTTAGCTAGTGGGAACTGCAAACAGGTGGCCCAGGCAGCAATGTGGACACTGGCTGAAATGATCTGTTCTTGGTCTTGTTTAACAAATATTCATTACATAAAAACTAAAGTAAAACAAAACCTCATAGGATAGATAGAACACAGATTCAACCATCAGAGTAAATATTTTCCAGACGGTATAAATGTGTGTCTAAGCAGTAAGAGTGGGTGCTGCTTAGGGTTCTCTATGGTAAAAACCACAAATGAGAAGACTGTTTGAGTGCATGTCGTTGCATCTGTTCAAAAATAGGACACATGCTTAATTTTTAAAGAACCACGTACTATTTGAAAATGACATTAAGCATTATAATACCTAAAACAATATTGGTCTTTTATAAAAAGAAATGTTTATAGAAAGAATTTGTTGGAATTCCAGGGGATAAAAGAGAAGTACTTTTTTTGTTGTTTTGTTTTGTTTTTCGAGACAGGGTTTCTCTGTGTAGCCCTGGCTGTCCTGGAACTCACTCTGTAGACCAGGCTGGCCTCCAACTCAGAAATCCGCCTGCCTCTGCCTCCCAAGTGCTGGGATTAAAGGCATGCGCCACCACTGCCCAGCGAGAAGTAAAATTTAATGTCGGGTTTGTAATAAAGAGCTACTGAATACACAAGTTCACACATGAGTGTCCTGATAAATAAATGTAAAAGTTACGAATAGCTTAGGATAGTGCTGCCAAAAAATATTTCCATGCTTGAAGAATATAAAATTACATGCAACTATAAGACACAAACCCACAACAGTTTGTTCCTGTGGATACCTACTGGAGATCATAAGATGTTCTAACTTCATACATAGACAAAGAAAAGGACATTTTCTAGCAATAATAATAGAGACCCAAGGTCTATGCTCATTTAAACATTCAATGAGACACTATCAATCATTTTCACAGAATATGAGCTAGTTCATGGCAGATGCTTTAGCAGGTGTTGGGCAGCCTCCACAGAAACCCTGTCCTATGCTCTGCACCTGGATTCTTCACTTGAATCATCATACTGTTCCAGTTATCCCTATGCCAAAATGTGCAAAATCCATGGGGCCTGTCTCATCAGATGCTGAGCTCATTGGCCAACATAGTCTTTACTTTGTATGTAAAGTTTCTCCCTCTACATCTTTCTGTGATGGGCCCATCAGAAAGAAAAGCCTCTCTAAGAACCTGACATGTGAGGGAGTATTATTGACTTCAGCTCCCTAGGAGAAGACTACAAATATCTCAGGCAGAAATCTATCTTTCCATCACATCTCCAATCACTAGCCTAGGAAAATGGAATAATAGACAGTTACTCTACATGTTGATAATGATGTGTTATTGCTATTAATGATCATTAGTCACTGGAGAAGTTTTAACAAGAAATATCCACGTGATATCTAGTTAGTGGTGTTCTTTGAGAGGTGTGGCTTTGACAGAGGAAGTATGTCAGTGCTAGAAGGCTTTGATAGTTCATAACTTCACTCTACTTCCAGTCCATTTTCTTTGCATCCTGTTTGCTGTTAAAGATATGAGCTCTTGGCTTCTTGCTCCTGCAGTCATGCCTGTCATTTACAACCATGCCTCTTTGTCTTGATGGACTCCTATTCCTCTGGTACCACTAATCCAATTTTTGTCTCCTTCCGTAAATTGGTATTGGTCATGGCATCTTAGCATAGCATTAGAAAAGTAACTAATACAGTTATCTATTATCCTGAATCCTAAATAGGTCCAGGTTTGGCCAGTGAGAACCGTGTACCTTCTGGTCTGTTCCCATAGTATTGTTTCAGTTTCAGATGCTTGTTTTAGTATTCCCTTGCATAGTCATTTGCAGATACCCTTCTGGCTTCATAATCTGTGACTTACCCAAGGAACATTTGCCATTTCCATTACAGAAGAGAATAAAAACCAAGGTCTCATAATTAGATATGCTGAGGACTGGGACTGTCTCTGCATCCAGGCCCTCTCAGCTGATAGAGCCAGTGTGCTTGCCACAACACACACGCCCACCCCAGTTCCCAGAGACACTTGAGAATTTCTTTGTGTCATTATCTGTATCTCTGTAAATCTGAACACAAGTTCTCACTGAAGCTATAGATGTTAAGCTTAAAGCCATGTACACAAGCCAAGCTCCTGCTCACAGCAATCTGTTAACTCTCACTGCAGCCATGAAAAGCCACCAAGTCACTCAAGGTTTTATTCCAATAAATGCCACAAAGCAGTAATGATGGTTAGCCTTTAACTCCAGGAAATGTCTTTATCAAATAATAGTGTTATGACTGAGTTTCTTTTAAAACCAGTCTCACTACACTCATTAGAAGTTTACACATTTTACACCTTCTCTCATTTGTACTCTGTGAGTGTGCTTTGTGCCTGTGTAACACAATCACATCACTCTATGGAATTCAGCATTCAAACACTTTATATGCATACCTTCACCTGCTGTTGCATGAGGAAAAAAGCTTACGTCAGAATAGATTATTATTGTTGCTAGAAGAAACAGAGAAAACTGACTTAAAAAATAAATTTTCCTAAATATTGGATGATTGACCAATAAAGCCACACGGGGCAGGTAACTTCTCCTTTCCAATCATTGTTAATTCATTTTCTTTCATGTACACAGACAGGCTTATCTGATTGTCTACTTCGTTTTCTGTAAGTTTTGATAATGTGTGTCTTTCATACCACAAATTATCATTAATCATCCAAATTATCAATTTTTTTGCATATGCCAAGCAAGTTAGATTTTATTGTTTTTAGGATTTCTTTTGCATTTCATGTGTTAAGAAATAATCATGCTTTTCAATTTCCTATCGTAAGCATTTCTTCTCTACCTTCTTTATTTCTGGTAGCACTGTCTAGAGTTTTATCAATTTTATTGATCTTTTCAAATATTCATCTCCTGGTTTTGTTGATTTTTTCTATTGCTTTCCTGTTTGCAATTTCACAGATTTATTCAATATATTTTTCTGCTGTTTGCTTTACCCTTAAATTGCTTTCTTCATTATTTCCCAAGGTGAACACTTGCGGAGCTGCTTGAAAATATTTCTCTTTATAAATATATGCTTTTAATGCTATAAATTCTCGCTGTCACATAAGTCTTGTAAAGAAATGTAGTTTAACTTTTATTTTGTTCAAACAAATGTCAACACCTTCTGAAATTTAAAATTTCTGAGTACTCGCCGTACCTAGAAGTAGATTATTTTATTCCTATATATTGAGAACTTTCCAGGTGAGTATTATTGATTTTTTTAAATTTAATTGCATTCTCTTTGGATAATATACATTGCATAATTTTAAGAAAAATTAGGCATAATTAATGGTGACATTCAGGTCTGCTGTCTTCTAAGATGTTTTGTATAGCAATTATTGAAATACCAAACATGTTGAAGGATTCAACCAAATGAGAGGCTGACTGCTTCCTCTTTTAATTAACTCACCTTTTAACATATATTTTGATGTTTCCATTGGGTGAGTGCACACCAGCTCACTCTGTCCTCTTATTGTACACACCACAAAGTAAAATCATACATAGTGTTCGATGGTGTTTTTTAGTGGTCAAGAATGTTTTTCTTTGTTCTTTAATCTGCTTATTCTGAGTTGGTGTGACTTCTTGACCTGAGGTTTGATTGTCTACAGAACATGGCTTCTTCTCTTCTTGCCTTCCCTTTTCCTGTGTTATTATAGACAACACATAGTGCTGTTCTCAAACATTTATAGTATCTAGCTTTTCACAGGTGCTTGTTGTTTTCATGATTAAATGATAAGTTAGGTCAAATCTACTGTGATTTTAAATATTTTTGTTTTTCAAAATTTATTTATTTATTCATTCACTTTACATGCTGATCAGAGCCCTCTCCCTCCTCTTAGCCTCACTCTCACTAACATCCCTTTCCCTTCCCCTCAGAGAAAGAGAGCCTACCCATGGGGATCAACTCACTCTGGCACATGTGGTACATTTTGCCTTTGTTTCTTCTTTCTAATATTTTACACCATCTGTGATATTTGTCAAAATAGTTATGTGTTTGTTTTCTCTTATGAATTAACATGCCAATAACATCCCTTTTAAAGAAATCTATTTGCATGCTTGAACTCTTATACTCTGTATTTTCAACTAATGCAACTCCTAGAAGCCCTCTATCATCTAAGCAAGCTCCACAGTGTTAAGGCTGTAGGAGAGAGTTACTTTTGGGTGGGAAATAGGTTTCAGTTTTCAACTTTCTGGAGAAAGATGGCAGGGGCATTATTCTCACTGATGAAACATGTCCTCAAAGATACATAAGAAGGCAAGCCTTGGTTATATGCACTTACCACAAGAGCAGAGTGACAAGACATTTAATTTCCCTTCATTATCCTTGCCTGAAGCTCTTCGATTCCTTCTTGAGATCCAACATTCTTGCTTGTACATTACCCATTCTCCTAAAACAATTTCTAAGTTTTCTTTCCAAAAAGTTTTTCTTAATAGATTATTTCTAGTCATTTAACTGACTGGATGTAGAGTTCTAGTTTTTCTTTCTTCAAAATTTCAAATGTGTTAGTGGACAACACTACTTGTTTATAGGTTTCTAGAGATATTCCTTTCTTTTATCTTCTCCCCCTCCTGCTCATCCTTCTCTTCTCTCTTCCTCACTCCTTCCCTCCTTCTTCTCCCTCCTTTTTTTCTTCCTCCTCATTCTTCACCTCTTCTTCTTGTTCTTTTTTATCCTCTTTCTGCTCCCCTTCTTCCTTGTCCTCTTCCTCTTGCTCTTCTTCCTTTTCAACCTCCTTTAGCTCTTTCCCCCTTTTGATATGGATGAATAGAAAATTTTAATCTTGTTTCTTCTAATGTTTTTATATTTCTCTTTTGAAAAAGAGAGTCTGAGCTTCCTTAATCTGGATTGTGCATATGATAGATTTGTAGAGTTCATCTCCATGATTATTCCATAAGCTTCTTTAGCTCACTACTCCTTTCTCCACTTGGCATTCTAACCACCACTACTCCAACTTCTAGCCAAGTTACCTTGTACTAAAGCTGGGAAGGTTCCATTCTCACACTCTGAGTATATGACTACTGCCCCCATGTTTCCTTTACAGAGCCAGCATAGACTTTCTCCATATTAGGCAGGGACTAAGTGTTCCCTTTTAGTGCTCCTTGCAGTGTCCACTCTGGACTTCTCTAAGTCCTTCAGTTTCTCAGGAATCCACATTTTTTTATTCCAACTTTAACACACTAATCTATTTGTGGTATATTGCAGCACTCCTAGAACCTCTATACCAGCTTTCATATAAATCTGCTTTGATAGCAACTGAATTCTCTAAATTTCTCTCTCCTCTCACCCTCTGCTCTCTTCTCCTGCTTCCTTCATTTCATATTCCATTTCTTTTACTTAAAAATATTTTTACTTAATTGATCTTGCTAGGCTTGTAGTTTTTTGTTTGAAAGCTATATATTATCTGTCCAAAAGTAGGGCCTGAAAAGAATTCACCATGAGTAAATAATGGCTTATATTTCATGGCTTTACTTTAATCTGGCAAGGATCTGGAATTTCTTGAATGCCTGATATTGAGAGGTGAATTTTTCCTGGCCCTTGTTTTAATCTTCTTGTTCATTTTGGGGTCCCCTTAGAAGTCCCCTGAGTTTTTGTCCTGTGTCTCAGGGCTGGTACTATATCCATGTCTCTGTGGTGAGAATACAGTGCAGAAGAAAATTCTATGACCCCTTGATAGTATTCAGCCCTTTTCTGTGCCTCCAACTCATCTGTGACATCACCATTACTCTTGTAGTTTCATTGTTTGTACTTAAGCTTTCTTTGCTGGAGTAGAGATTCCACTCGTAGCAGCTCTCAGGTCCATCATAGAATTCATCTGTGCCTCCTCACCATTCAGTTCTGATTCCTCTGGAAAATTCACCCCACTGCTGAGTCCAGAAAACGTCATTTGCTCTCAGTTTTCTTGGGCATTGCTTGTGATGATTTGAGATGGTCCAGGCCTCTTAGATGCTGGAGCAGTAAACAAATCCTGCAGTTATTGTCCTCTGTGCAAGAAGACACACAGAGTAAGTGCCACCATTTAGTAGTAATGGTTCCTGGAAGGGGTGTAGAATCCTAACTCTGGCCAGGTATCACTACCTGATTAGTGATAATTTACTCACAACTTGAAGCAACAGCAAATTAGCCCAGGAATACAAGGCTTCAGAAACAGTAGGCCATTATGAGTCATTGCCACTTTCTTCTGCCAAGATGTGTGATGCCTGCCTGGATACAGTAGCTCTGGATGCTTGGCTGCCTTGTCAGCTGCTGCCATCTGTCTGCATCTCATATAAATCCTCCTCCTTGTTGTTTGCTATACATCAGGTTTTGTAGATGATTCTCTGAGGCAAGAATGATCTTTGTCACTCTTGTGCAACCAGGGTTTCTGCATGTCTTTCCCACAGTCAGGTTGGCAACACAGCTTTTGATGCAGCTCCCTGGGAATCATGCTCTGTTCTAGCTAATTTACAGTATCCTATTGTAGCCAAGATTACCCAACCTGTAGTCCTGCTTAGTCGTATTCAAAAAGTGAGTTTAATAGATTGTACATGGTAGTTTGGGACCACTAGCCACAAAAGCTGTGGAAAAAAGCGAACTATATATTGCTGTTGACTAGCACAAGGCAGTGATTGTGTATATCTCCCTGTTTGGTGTTCTTTCCCCCTTGGACACTGGCCAGGAGCTGAAATCAGGAAAATAAAGATTGTTCTGTATTACCCTCTCTCATAAGATTCCCAGGAATGGAGAAGAGCAGTTGCTCATGGTGATAGCCTGTGTTTGTCAGACTCTTTTGGCAATAAGCCCAGAGCTTTGTTTATTTGTATTCTCTTCAACACTTGTGCTATAGGAGAGTTGAGACGACTTTGCAGATAACTTTGTCTACAATGAACTTAGCTAGAAAGAACCACCACAAGGTTGGTTCTTTGGAGTCCAAGAAAGGATGAATGAGCTAAGTTAATTTATCATAGCCTGCAAGTCACATACTAACTGGACAGAAATGTCTGGCAAATTCTTGGGTTAGTGACACCCCTTCTTCTGTTTCTGGGAGAAAAGACTTTCACTAAAACTATTTTAAGAGGCCAGGGAAGGGTGACTTCAGTGCACAAGATGAGGGTGCTGTTTATTTCCTCATGCTTTCTTAATATACTCTTAAGGATCGGGTAAAGGAGAGGGGGAAATAAGAGAAAGGAGTAGAGAGAAGAGAAAGAGAGAGATTGGCATCAATGAATGTTACTGTTCAAAAACCAAAAAGTTATGCCCTGTTATATCCACAATAGCCTCTTACCTCTTAAAGTGCTTCCAATGATTCTATTTACTGTCTGCTTTAACCACGGAATTGTTTAAGAAAATGAAAGCACTTGAGAGGAAACTATGAGCTAAACTCAGTCAGAAACTAAAAGAACACTCTCCTGAATTAAGAAAGCATGCTTTATTGAGAAAGCCTCATAGCCCACTGTAGAAGAGCTGCTTTAGGTCCAGATGGTCATACATCCAGCTCGCCCTGAAGTCAACAGATTAAGAAATTGAAATAGTGTTTTTCTTTTCCTGAACAGCTGTCTTTTTGATGGCATAGCATCACAGAATGCACACATACATTTCCATTTGTGGTTTTTACCCAACTCAGTAAGAAGATGCCAGATACTTAGGAGGCAAATAGGAAGTAGGGTGAAAAAAGAGGTCTGGAAACCAGCCCTTCACTGTCTATTTGGTTCCTTTCTTTTGCTTTCCAGACTTTAGGTAAAATTCAAACTTAATTCCTTCATCTTCAAAATGGAAGTAACAATCTTTTTTTTTTTTTTCAAAATTAGGGGAATGATGTAATCATTGCTTTGGGTTTAGGCTTAGGTGTCTGTGAAAATATTTGGCTAGCAACAAGCATGGAAGATACAGAAGCAGAAATGCAAGGTGTGCTGAAATAGCCACCAGAGAGTAGAATGTTCCTCCCTGAGTATGTTGCATCCCTTCTCCTTAAGGAGAAGTTCTGTTCCCACCCCCCCTTCCCAGTTATGTCCTCTTACCATTGAACTTGATTTTAGATTAAATCTCACTAGCTTGTGCATTCTGTTTGACACGTATTTATTTTAAAATTTCTGAAAGTGTCCTTAATCTCTATCTGAAATATATAACCAGGATACCTCTTCAAGATTTGCTTACTCATCTTGCAGACATGAGGAACACCAGCTGAAGATGGCTCCTAGCCACTTCCTGGTGACTACAAAAAGCAAGAGAGGAAATGACCACACCCTTGATTTTATTTGAGATCATTGGAAAGTGCCATGGAGAGCTCCTGAAAGTACATTTGCAAACTAGGGGCAGCCACTCAGTGTCTACTCCATCCTGTTCGCACTGGAGCAAGTGTGTCTCAGTGGGTATATTTCTGAACAGGCACCAAGCTTGCTGCCTTTATTCAATGTCTATTTCCTGGGGAATCAATATGATAGTGGTCATAATATTATCATTTTATTCATGTAATTTATTTACTAGTTATACTTAAATGCATTGTGTTCAGCCTTAGAAATACAGCAGCAATGATTATATTATACAAGTATATATATATATGTGTGTATGTGTGTATATACGTATATATGTATAATATATGCGTGTATATAACATGTATTCATATTTACTGAATAAGGCATATTAGGAAATCTTATAATAATTTATATTAGTTTTCAACAAAAAACATTGCCAACCAACATTCTTGCTTTCTACCTGTGCTAACACCACATGCAATTTATGGTTCACCTCTATTCTTTCATTTGAATGTATTGGGCAGTGCAGGCACCTTTTACAATAATCACTTCATGGTGGTCAGCACTTACAAATTCTTGGGTTTTTATATTCTGAAGTTTATATTTTAAGGTTCTGAGGAGGCTTACCTTCTTTCTTAGTTCTTTACAAATGTAGCATGGATCATTGTGAGCCTGACTTGGCTCCTGTACCATAGAGCGCCAGTTCTTACCCATGCTGTGTCTTTGCATTGTTATTATAATTCACCTATGGTTGAGCTCCTTCTCACCTCCACTCTCCTCTCTACTCTAGCCAGATCTCCTTTTCAGATTAAATGCCTGCATGAGAACACAGTTTTGTCTTTAAGCATTAGTTTATTCCACTTAAAATTTATTCTCTAGTTCCACTCAGTTTCCTCAAATGACAGATTTCAACTTTTCAAAACCATTTGTTGAACATAAACCTCATAATTACCTGAATTTCTAAGTGTCTCCTAAGCTATGTGTCAGTTCTTAGACTTTTCATCCCTTCAGTGGAAGGATTTCAAGAGCACATCAAGGTTTAAAGTATTTGTTCTGAATATAATAAAGGCATAGAGCAAGAAAATCCTAAACTTAGCAAGTGTATTTTTTGAGACCAAGTCTCTACCCAAGGGTGGTGCTGAACTATCAGTATACAAGAGGATAACTTTGATCTTCAGATCCTTCTCCCTCCATTTCCAAAAATTTAAAGTTACAAGTATGCACCAGCACACCTTATTTTTCAGAATTGAACCTGGGCTTCATGCATGCTAGGCAAGCACTCGACCTCTGAGGTCTCAGCCTGGCCATCAATCTCCTGTATAAGTTGGTAACTTCTGCCCCTCTGTCTTAGTCAGGGTTTCGATTCCTGCACAAACATCATGACCAAGAAGCAAGTTGGGGAGGAAAGGGTTTATTTAGCTTACTTCCACATTGCTGTTTATCACCAGAGGAAGTCAGGACTGGAACTCAAGCAGGTCAGAAAGCAGGAGCTGATGCAGAGGCCATGGAGTGATGTTTCTTACTGGCTTGCCTCTCCTGGCTTGCTCAGCCTGCTCTCTTATAAACCCAAGACTTCCAGCCCAGGGATGGCACCACCCACAAGGGGCCCTACCTCCTTGATCACTAACTGAGAAAATGCCCCACAGCTGGATCTCATGGAGGCACTTCCCCAACTGAACCTCCCTTCTCTGTGATAATTCCAGCCTGTGTCAAGTGACACAAAACCAGCCAGTACAATTGACCCCTTGTCAACTTGACACACAAACATATCACTATTAAGCCTCAACCCTTATTTTCTTATTTATCCCCAAGATCTAAAGTCCCACAGTCTTTACATATTAAAAGTTTAATCAATTTAAAATGTCCAATATCTTTTAAAATTCAAAGTCTCTTAACTGTGGGCTCCATTAAAATACGTTCTTCCTTCAAGAGGGAAAAATATCAGGGAAGAGTCACAATCAGAAGCAAAACCAATGTCTAGGATCCAACTCACGATCTTCTAGGCTCCACCAAGGGCGTGAGTCACCTCTCCAGCTCTGCCCTTCGTAGCACACATCTTGTCTTCTGGGCTCCAGATGCCTGTACTCCACTGCTGCTGCTGTCCTTGGTGGTCATTGCATGGTACCAGCATTCCCAAAACACTGCTGTAACTAAGCTTTACCAATAGCCTCTGTCTTCATGGTGCCAAGCCTCAACTCCTTTCAGTCCTGGGCTATCAATTGCAAACTGAGGCTGTACCTTCACCAATGGCCTTCCATGGCCTCTCACTGTGCTGAGCCTCAGCTGCTCTTCATGACCCCTTCCTGCTGTTAAAACCAGTACCACCTGGGTGACTCTTACACATTGCCAAGTCCTGCTGCACCACAAGGTACAACCTTGGCTATCTCTGGAAAACAGCCTCTTTGTGCTCTCAGAAAACACTTCCCAGAAGATGTCACCTCAGTGATGCTGGTCTCTTCTTAATCATCACTAATTTCTTAGCTCCAGCTAACCAGCATCAATAGTCCCAGTAATGCAAAGTTTTCACTTTAGTAGTTCTGGTATCTTGTAAATCACAGCTGATACTTCAGCCCTGGCTAACCAGAACCACAGAATCTTCACAATCAAAACAACATGGCCCTGATAAGAGTCTTTAATCTTCCCTCTGAAATTTCACAAGCCAATTCTCTCATCTTTTGCACTGTTCTCAACATGATCTTCCAAGCTCCCACAGAACATTCCACAGAGTTCTTAACAAACAGTGGCTCTTCTAGCTCAAAGTTCCAAAGTCCTTCAACAGTCCTCCCCAAAACATAGTCAGGTTGTCACAGGAATACCCCACTATGCTGGTACCAATTTATCTTAGTCAGGTATTCTATTCCTGCACAAACATCATGACCAAGAAGCAATTTGGGGAGGAAAGGGTTTATTCAGCTTACTTTCATATTGCTGTTTATCACCAAGGAAGTCAGGACTGGGACTCAAGCCAGGGGAAGCAAGCCAGTAAGGAACATCCCTCCATGGCCTCTGCATCAGCTCCTGCTTCCTGACCTGCTTGAGTTCCAGTCCTGACTTCCTTGGCGATAAACAGCCATGTGGAAGTAAGCTGAATAAACCCTTTCCTCCCCAACTTGCTTCTTGGTCATGATGTTTGTGCAGGAATAGAAACCCTGACTAAGACACCCTCTAAGGGCTAATTTTATGGTCTGTGAATCAAGCTGTGGAATTCATTATAAGATTAATTAATAACCAAAATCTATGAGATCAATGAGGGAATTTTCAGATGGGCTGGGTGTGGTAGACCAGGGATGGTCTATCTTTGATAATTACAGACTACCATATGGACATCTCCAAACAAGAAGCAGAAGTCATGGAAGGGTGACAAGCAATTGTAGCTATTTGTCAGGCTTCTAGGGAGTTCAATGTTTCCCTGTAATAGCTCTGACTCTTATTTCCTAAATGGCTGAAGACTTGTTAAGATGGAAGATGAAAATATTCAAATAGATAAAGGGTAGATTGAATCTGTATTTATGAAGCAAAATACAAACATATGCCAAAAGATAATATTAATCTAAATGAGGGAGATTTTTTATTGGATATTTTATTTATTTACATTTCAAATGTTATCCCTTTTCTTGGTTTCCCACCTGTAAATCCCCTTTCTCATCACGTTCCCCCTGCTTTTATGAAGGTGCTCCCGTACTCACCCACCCACTCCTACCTCACCTCACCGCCCTCACATTTCCCTGCACTGGGCCATCGAGACTGAGGGGGATTTTTATGGGAGTCTGTGTCATAAGGACAGTATCAATGCATTCTTCTGATTTGCATGTGTGATACAAAGACATAACCATAAAATAGATTTAAGGCTCACATGCTTCCACAGATCTATATCTCAGAGATTTGCTTCAATCCCCTGAGCTGTGATGCTCGAATCCTTCACAACCCTGACTCTCACAGGGAAGAAGTTCCTGGTTTTCCTTATTCAAAGTAATATCTCAGGATGACTAAGTTTGGAGTGAGAATGAGTAGACAACAACTTACTCTATTCAATGTGATGTAAAACCACCATGGATTAAACATAATTATCATAATTTCAGAGGATAACAATTTCAAAGCTTATCATTTGAAGATTTAGTGCCTCATGAGGCTGAGAACTTTGGTTTTGAGATTTTCTTGATTTTGTTGTGCCATTAAGTGGAAAAACGAATGAGAAAGCTTTCTAAAGTCACTAAGAAAGTAAATACAACTATCAAAGGCTCCACCCTCTGGGCATAATTGGCAGCTAAGACATTACATGAGGGATTTTGAATTTGAGGGATAGAGCATTAGGAAACACTTCATGGATAGTGGGGAAGAAAACCAGGTTAACAGAAACTAAAGAAGGGAGAAGAATGAGAAAGCTCTGTCAGCACATTTGGCCTTTGTTATTTCTGTTATTTCTGCCATTATTGGCATATGGATAGCCTTGACAAGCCATATGCTTTAAACCACTTTAGAAATACTGACTGTGACCCTCCCCCAGTGTATATGAGTGTGTGTGTGTGTGTGTGTGCGTGTGTGTGTGTTTCTTTTTGAAGTATCAAAGAGTAAAGATGAACAATAAATCCAGGTAGTAAATACAGTTGAGTTTGAAGGAGAAGTGTGTGTAAGTGAATGGACCAGGGCTTCTCTGCATAAGCTGGAGGCTGGGCATCTGCTCTCAGAAGGCACAGCAAAGTTGAGTAGCCAGTAGGACAACATTTTCATGTTTTATATAGACTTCATTAACTTTCCCTTCTCAATTTTGGAGCTAGCTCACATGGGGAAAAGAACCACCTCCTATTGTATAAGAAGCTTGAGCTGCAGGCAAGAGAAGCTCAGAGGAACCTGGATTCTCAGAACCTTGGAGAGGGGCAGGAGCCCTCCCTTCTGAGTTAACTTCAAGCTCATCACATCAGCTCATGGACCTTCAAAAATTTTTAGCTGAGAATATCCTACTCACTTCTATTTCTCTGCATGCTAATTACCTTCTCTCTCATCTTATTGACTAAGCTGAATAATATAATTGAGACAACATATTTTGGGGTAAAACTTTCAGCATAGTCTAACACACACACACACACACACACACACACTCACACACACATAATTGTATTAAACTAAATCCTCTCAGACTAACTCAATTGATCCTAAAGAGAATATTAAATTAAGTAATTGATGTCAGAAAAGTTTAGATATTTTTATGCCTTATTCCTTATGTGAATATAGCACCATTCACTTACGCTGAATAACAACAAATGACTTTATATCTGACTGAATATACTCATGTTACATATACAATAAGCATACCTTAACTTGTATCCACAATTTATTTGTTCATTTTATTTATAAATCTACAAATTTATACACATTTTCCATATAAATTGTCATGATACCTCTCAATAACTGTACCGTTCTAAAGGCAAACTCACCCTTTAGTATTACTGCTGTTAATTTAAGGCAAACGTTCATTGTAATCAATCATTCATAAAATGCTAATACTGAAAAAACTAAAAGCCAATCTAAAAATAATATTTTCATCATTAAAGACAACAATTGCAAATTATGCATGAATACTAAGAGTATAAGATCTAAAGTGCATCTGATAACTTTGTAAAATATTGATATCTGGGGAGAGGCCTTCTTGAAATCTGACAAGGCTTACTGGAAGACATGGATATTGAAATACTATTGTAGTTATTGTGAACATTGATGGGCTGAGAGCAAGAACTATGTTTGTAAATGGAGCCAACAATATCGGGGTGCTTCTATCGAGCCTTAGGCCAAGAGTCTTGATTGATAAATAATTACCTGGTAAAGCTAAGCTCCTGGTGCCTATTTCAAACATGTATATTTGAGTACTTCTATAGCTCAAATTCTTTCAAGAGCAAGCACAGTAGGAAATGGAGAAGCAAATAAATAAATGAATAAATGCAATTTAAAACCAGAGCATGAATCAGCAGAAGCCTGATCCTGTGGCTCTCAGAGCCACTCACTGCCTTGTCTCCAGCAATGCAGAATGTCAATACATCTGGGTGGGTCTAATGGACTAACTTACTGGAAGGGAGCTGAATCCCGCAGTGCATAGCAACTGCAGCTGATTGCATAAAGAAAGAATATGAAGGAAGAGAATAAGGATCATTTTAAGACTCCATTCTATTGCTCACTTCATACTTATCATACCAAATCCATTTGTTGCATAATTATCTTTCAGTTACATATTTCAGATGGGAATGGTCCCTTAAGACAAGATCATTCTTATCTAGAAAGTCATAGGTTCGTATGTGGCTTCACAGAGTCTCTGAACATAGTGCATTATAAATTTGTATCAATATTTAAGTTTCTTTCTAAGAAGAACGTGGGTAAAACTACAAATGATTAAATAATTTTGGGCTTTCTGTTGTAGTGTTTGTTTATTTTGTGGTTTTTTTTTTTTTTTTTATTTTAGAGACAGGATCTGTCTACATAGTACTGGCTGTCATGGAACTCTATATGTAGAACTGGCTGGCCTTGAACTCACAGAAATCTATCTGCCTCTGCCTCCCAAGACTAAATAAAATTTGCACCACTACATCTAGATTAAATTATTCTTAAGATGACCCACAAGATAAAGTTAAATAATTCTTTAGGAGATTCAAATACAATTATTTGTCAAGAGTAGTTACATTTTGTGGAAATAATTCACCACAGCTTTGTGTAGTCTCCCAAGCTGAGGCTCTGGCCATCCTGCGTCCGTGCTATCTTGCCAAGAATATCTGTTTAACTAATTGTGACCATACTCTGTCACAAAAAGATTTGAAAGAAGCCATAAAAAGTACATACTACACCTCCCTCAGGAGTAGAAGCAAATAAACAGCCTGCAAATTTGCATAAACTAGAAGACATGGAATCTCTATGCTCAAGGTTTGTCTCTTGTAGCAGGCATTTGAAGTTCCACTTGTTACCTGCATCTCTTAATGGGTTCTAGTTGATTTGAACCCAGAAAACCATGGCAAGAAAATGCAGATACTTAGCTTTCACAGAAAATTCAGGACTCCTGCTATGGACAGCCAAATACTTAGCATGACTCAAGAGTGTCCTGTCAGATATCCTAAAAATGTGTTAAGCTGCCAAATAGCATATCTTCATTTTGTGAAGATGATTATGGCTATAAGCACAGGGTGCTTGAAGTACATAGCTTTGTAGAAATTGGAAGGATAATTAAAGAATGATGCTTGTATTAATTCAACATCTGAAGTCAACATCTGAAGTCATGGCTAAAAAGCAATGGGTGATATCCAGTTAGCACAGCAACATTATTGCTGCGAGTGAGTGCAAAATGGGATGGGTTGCAAGCTGAGGCCTTGAAGTATGTGGAAATTTAAACCCAGCTGTGAATCAAGAATATATCTGAGTATTAATTTCAGACATTTTCTACCATAGAAAGTAATACAAACAAATATAAATACAATGTGATACAAATATAAATTCTCCTGGATGGAGGGAATTTTCCTACTCTGTTCAGAAAAGGGGTGACAAAAGTATTGCCTTGTACTAAAGATGGGAAATCAGATATATGTACTGTATTGGCTGGTTTTGTGTGTCAACTTGACAGAGGCTGGAGTTATCACAGAGAAGGAAGCTTCAGTTGGGGAAGTGCCTCCATGAGACCCAGCTGTGGGGCATTTTCTCAATTAGTGATCAAAAGGGTAGGGCCCCTTGTGGGTGGTACCATCCCTGGGCTGGAAGTGTTGGGTTCTATAAGAGAACAGGCTGAGCAAGCCAGGGAAGGCAAGCCAGTAAGGAACATCTCTCCTTGGCCTCTTTGTCAGCTCCTGCTTCCTGACCTGCTTAAGTTCCTGTCCTGACTTCCCCTGGTGATCAACAGCAATGTGGAAGTAAGCTAAATAAACCCTTTCCTCCCCAACTTGTTTCTTGGTCATGATGTTTGTGCAGGAATAGAAAACCTGACTAAGACATGTACCCATTAGACCAAGCAGACACATGAGGAACATTATGGAGTTGGATTGGAAGGAAAAAATTCAGGTCATCTGCAATTTGTTAAAGATAGCTGAAACTTAATTCGTGATTGATAATCTTAGAGCATGTCCCTGATTCATGTTGAAGTCCTTACATCTTTCCCGGCCTGATGCAATGGAGACTTGACTTTTTTGAGAAGATTTCCAAAGAAAGAGACTGGAGAAAGTGTTAATGCTCTTACTTAGTACCTTTAACAGGATCTATGGTGCAGATAGAGATTGGGCCCCAGAGAGGGGAACTTCAAAAGGTGGTTTTAAGTGAATTGTTTCAGACATCTTGACATCCCTGGAAAGTATGTCTAGCCTAGTTGCTGGACGTAGATAGATCTTAATTAGGGTTATTAGGGTAATTGGACTTGGGGGTGGATTACTTGAAAATGATGACCTTGTATAAGTTCAACTGAGGTAAACAGAAAAGGGACAAAATCTACAGGTTCCACTAAGATCAGCAGAACCTATACTACTAGCTAAAGGAGCCCTGAAAACTAGGAGAGCAGATGTATCAGTAAAGAGACATCAATACTGAGTCACCCCAATATCTAGGTTGTGGGAGTTACAATTCAAATTAAGGGAATTCAGGAAAAAAATGTTAATCTATCTGAGGATAAACAGTAGAATTTGATCCTAATCCTAATCCCTCCCTCTCAACATTTCACACCTCTTAAGAAAAAACACCCTCAAGGACTTTGGACTCAATAGATGGAGCTCCAGTTTCTGAGGATCAAAGACAGGGCTCCTAAGCCACCTGTCAGTAACTTACCCACTGTATGCAGAGAAAGGATGCCAGGATTCATCTCAGTGTGTTTGATCGTCGTTCTTTTTTTTTTATTATTAGATATTTTCTTTATTTACATGTCATACGATATCTTCTTTCCCAGTTTCCCCTCAAAAAAACAAAACAAAACTAAACTAAACAAAACATAAAACAAAAAACAACAAGAACAAACCCCTGTTCCCTCCTTCCTCCCTCCTCCCCCCTCCCCCTGCTTGCTACCCCACCCTCTCCTGCTTACTGGCCCTGGCATTCTTAAAGGGAAGGGAAGGGAATGTGTTCATGATCTTGGGCAGGGTTGAGTAGATCAATAAAATGAGATTAGATGTTTGTAGCTAACTGGACAGGAGGAATCAAGATGTTGAGTTTTATAAAAAGAAAGAAAGAAA
Organism: Montemys delectorum; assembly: GCA_019843815.1. NCBI lineage: Eukaryota > Metazoa > Chordata > Mammalia > Rodentia > Muridae > Montemys > Montemys delectorum. The sequence continues at coordinate 20,910 of JADRCD010144763.1, forward strand.
GAGAAAGAAAGAAAGAAAGAAAGAAAGAAAGAAAGAAAGAAAGAAAGA
>JADRCD010144764.1:0-10147 GCA_019843815.1 Montemys delectorum
ATGACATGTAAATAAAGAAAACATCTTATTAAAAAAAAAAAAGATCAAAGTTCATAATGTCAGGGTAGCTCTTCAAGCTGTCTCTCTGAAGCCGATGCTCAGAGGTTCTTTCTGTCATACTCATAGTTTCCCTCACCCTGCGTACTGCTTCTGCTCCTGTTGCCCTTGTGAAACAGGAGCCCCACCCTGGTGAGCTAACCTCGAGCATGAGACTAGGAGAGTCAATGGGCTGACCACTTAGCTACATCTTAGACCCAGACCCAGGAATTTAAATTTGCCCATCCCTACATCTATCCTGTTAATGAACTGCTAGTGTACATGAAGGGGCTGGTCCTATAAATTCAAAACTATAAGGCTTCCATGACACAAGGCAACAACAGGAAATCTAAGAATTTAAGGTTCTACTCATGTCGGGAAAAAGAGGAGCTACAGGGACTTTTCCCTTGCTGTCTCTCACATTACATACTGCCTGAAGCCAGCTGAGGGGGTGGGTGTGCATGTGTGTACACCCAGTCATGTGTGTGTGTTGTGGGGCCAAGGTAGCATTTAAGATGGCAGTTTGGATAGACTTCTTTTTATTCCATACTGTATATTTTATCTATCTATCTATCTATCTATCTATCTACCTATCTATCTATCTATCTATCATCTCTTTCTTCGTCTCTTACTCACACACACACAAACATGCAGCTCTTATATCTAGATCAATTTTAATAATGCTAGCTATAATTTATAGAACCCATTTATGTCAGACTTTGGGTTAAGTGCTTTGAATGGATTATCTAATTTAATCTTTATAGTCACCTTCCCTCGAAGATTTTTTAACATCATTCTCTTTTAAAAGCACACAGTTTCCCCTACCTCAGAGAGAGAGAGAGAGAGAGAGAGAGAGAGAGAGAGAGAGAGAGAGTAAGAGAGAGAAAGAGACAGAGACAGATAAAGAGAGAGACAGAGACAGACATAGACACAAAGAGACTGGGATATCTCAGCTCACAGAAGCTAGAATGGGTCTCTACAGCAAATAAGATAATGTTTGGCTCCAAGGTCTGCTAGGAACTGAAGCCTCATCCTAAGTAACAACTTTGAGCTCATACCTTTTCTTTTTCTTAACTTTTTATTATATCTTTGTGAATGTCACATCATGTACTCCAACCTCGCTCATCTCCTGTTCCTCTCATTCCTGCCTTTCACCTTGCAACTTTACCCACCCCCCAACAGCGGGAAAAAAATGGCATTGCGGAAGGTGTGCTGTGTCACAGCACGGCTCACAGTATACCCTTTTGTCCACACATCTTGGCTTGCAAATCTTCATTGCAATGGCTCATTGGTCTGCTTTCTCTGGAGAGCTCCAGACAGTTCTCCAAGCACTTCTCTCTTGCTATTCTATAAAATTCTCTGGATAGCTCATCTCTTGTAGATCATTAGCCTAGTCTTTTATTATACATATCAATCAAGTAATTTACTTTGGATTTCCTTTTGATTATCCTATGAATCAGCATCCCATGACCCCAACCCCTTAATTCTTAGGAGACCACAAACCACACATTCAGTATTTAAGAATGAAAATCAAAGCCAGGCACTTTGACCTGTGCAGGAAGTCCTCCCCTCAAAGAAGGCTGAATCAGGAGGACCTTTTGAACCCAGGCCACAGAGCACCTTGGCCCCAAAGCAGTTAAAGCCTTGTCTCAAAAACAAAACAAAACAAAAACAAACAAACAAAAACAAAAACAAATTCATATAAACTCACTTGAGACTGAAGCTGTGTGACCAACTCTTGTTTTACAGCTTGGGACTTTCCCTGAGACACAGCATGCTCCTGTAGGTGAAGAGCTAACTGCAAGCCCTCAGTCATTATCTTTTTCTCATTCAGCATCTATGAACATTCAACTCAATTTTTGAAAAGTTGCAGGGTGATTTTTTCAACATCTTACTAATTAGCACTATGAGATTCCCATGTTAATGTCTCCTCACAGCAGAGCCAATGTCAAGGATTGGCGTTTGCCCATGGAATGGGTTTCAAGTTGGGCCAGTTATTGGTCAGCCATTCCTTCAGTCTCTGCCCCATCTTTGTCTTTGCATTTCTTTTAAACAAGACAATTTTCAGGTCAAAAGTATTTTGGGTGGGTTGGTGTCATTTGGCTAAGGGTTTATCTATCTTGTTGATTTTCTCAAAGAACTAGCTCTTGACTTTGTTGATTATTTGTATCATTCTCTTTGTTTCTGTTTGGTTGATTTCAATTCTGAATTTGACCATTGCCTGCTGTCTACTCATCTTGGGTATGTTTGCTTCTTTTTGTTCTAGAGCTTTCAGGGGTGAAGTTAAGTTGCTAGTATGTGATCTCTCCAATTCCTTTATAAAGGCAGTTGGTGCTATGAATTTTCTTCTTAGCACTGCTTTCATTGTATCTCATAAGTTTGGGTATGTTGTGCCTTCATTTTCATTGGATTCTAGAAAGTCTTTAATTTCTAAAATCTCTTCTTAGATTCATGGTGATCTCCTAATTGTAATCCCTTATAAAATCAGAATAAAAAACTAGATCACATACTTGCTACACAAAATAACAGAGGATATACATTGCCATTCCAGGAGAGTAGGAGGGGGACACCATGAGGAAATACTGGACCAAAGAAAGAACAAACCCCAGCTGTATATATTCCAAATTCTGCATCTCTGTTTGTGACATCAAATCACTCTTTAAATCTCCAACTCCGTTCAACGTTGGTGACTGCAACACACTTCTCTCTCTCATGCTGTTTCTGTTCCCTGTTAGCAGCTTTCTTCATCAGGTATCCCATGACTGACCTCTCCAACATCTTGTGGTCTCCAATGAAATCTAGGCTTCACCTTCACAGCTTCATGTAGTAGGCTTTATGCATACACCCTAATTAACTGCTGAGGACCCCAACATCAATTACCATCATACTGGGGGTTGAATTTCAACTTGGAATATGGGTGATAAAGTTCAATTCAATCTATAGCAGTAGCTAAATGCAGAGGGAGACCTATCTCATAATTGCATATTGAGGGTAAATCAAGGAGCCAAATCTGGCTCCTGATTCTGTGTTCCTCACCTTCCAAGGTTGTTCACGTTGTCTCAAAAATTTGCCACTTATACTTTATATTCTGGAGTCTTGATATGTTTTTCTGCTTCTCCCAGATTCTTCTAAAAAGATACATGACCACCTTTTCTCCTTTTATCATTATTTACAATAACCATGAGACAGAGTAATCTGAGAATATCCATAAATGAGTGAATAGATTAAGAAAATACTGGTATAAACATAAAAGTATTATGTAACCTATAAAAGTTAGAGAATTCTAACTTTTTAAATCATGGTGTGCATATTGGATTGGAAGAGTATGCAAAACATTGGTCCTTAAGGTAAGACATCCAAATAAACCAAACCTAAAATAAAACTCTGTGCATGGCTTTAACGCAGTGGCTGTAGATAGCTGACAATGCATTTCTTACTCAATCTCTGTGTTCAATATGAGTCATTACGTTCCTCCCACATTCTAGACTTATGGAAACCCTTCCACAAAGCATGATCTTGATTTGTGAAAACAACCCAAACATTGGAGTGCCTTTACTGAGGCATGTCATCATTCCTTGCAGTGCATGCATAGGTCAAGAAAAATCATGTGACTCAGCTTGGCGTGTGTGAGTTCCCTCAGGCAGAACATCTGATGGGTGTCAAGTCTTCATATTTGTTACATGCAGACTTTACAGAGACTTTAGATCAATGTAGTTTGTATGAATCATTTGTGTAAACATTGCTGTTTATAATCTTGAACAACATTGATGCCACAAATCCTTCAAGTTGTTCTTCATTTTGCTGCAACGTAAAAACCTGGATCTCTGAGTGGGTGGCATTGAATATTTTTAAATTTCTTGGCTCAAGTGTCCTCCTCTTTTTTCTCTAAATGCCTAATCTTTGTGTTGTTTGTCATTGTCCACAGATGGCTTTAAAAAGAAATTTAGCTAGACTAAGATGCAACTAGAGATGTATCTAGCAATCTCTGAGTATAGCAATGGAAGAAAGGTAGGGTGTGGAATCCCTTTAGCCACCATATTCTAGCTGGTAGACAGTAGATCATTTTGTTTCCAGAGAATTAATGCTGTTTCCAAAAATTAGCTCTCACATGGCTCATTCAGGTAACCTGTACTGAATATGAAAATTAGAATCTTGTTCATACAATTTTATTACATTATGGTTTATGAATCACAGTGGCTGTGTGCCAGACTCCTTTCAATCTAAGTAGCCTCTTTGCTCTGCTATTCTAGCTGCGTCTTTATTTGAAGTGTCTCTTCATCTTGGCTCATTTAGCCGCACACAGAAGTTGCCCTATGGGAGATAACATCTTATGTTTATTTACTTTATAGAAAAATCACTTCTGGGCTCACTGCAAGTGCAAAACATATCAGGAAAGAAAATCACATTGCTGGATGACAAGATTCCTACAATGTCGACACATGCCTCTCTTTCCTTGCTTGTTGCAGAGAAAGCAAAATCTTTGATTATGAGTTAGGAAGCCTGCCCATGCTTTTTTTTTCTCTTATTTATTTGTTTGTTTGTTTATTCATTTTACAACCCAATATCACCCCTTCCTCTCCCCTAATTCCAACTTCCCCATCTCTTTTGAGAAGAGGCAGCTCCCTCTGGGTGTCAACACACACACACACACACACACACACACACACATTAATATAACCCACCCACTCCACCACTATACATCAAGTCATTATAGGACTAGGTGAATCCTCTCCCACTGAGGCCATAGAAGGCTGTCTATTTAGGGGCAGGGGATCCTCAAACAGGCAAGCATCAGGCTCAGGGACAGCCCCTGCTCCAGTTGTTGGGGGTTCCATACCAAGACCAAGCTGCTCATCTGCTACATATTTGCAGGAGGCCTATTTCTAGTCCCTGCTTACTCTTTGATTAGTGATTCAATCTCTGGGAGTCCCCAAGGGTCCAGGTTACTTGCGCTTCCTGTGGAGTCCCTGTACTGTTCAGGTCCCTCAGTCCTTCCCCCAACTCTTCTGTAAGATTCCTCAAGCTCTATCTAATGTTTGGGTGTGAATCTCTGTATGTCTTTCCATTGGCTGTGTTGTGCCCAAGGGTCCACGGTGGTGGTGGGGAACATTGCAGGAATACCAAGTCTAATCTTCGCCTGTTTTGCAGGATCACTTCAACTAGAGAATCTACATTGCGTTCTAAGTGTGCAATGGATTTTTCTCGGTGCTGAATGTCTCGATCGATGGAGAGCTTTAAACTACTACAGTTTTTTTTTTCTTGTAACTTCAGTCAAAGCTGCTATTCCAGTACCTGCTCCAGCTAGCCCTGCTCCCAGAATTACAGCCAAAGTCAGAGAAATAGGTTCTTTCTTCTGCCTCATGTGGTCTCCCCCAACATGCACTATTAGGTTCTTCAGCACTATGTCTTCTGAATAATAGAGTTTACGTGGCACTAACTGGACCAGAACACAGAACTCTTATGTAGTAGGGGAACTAAAGAGTTCTCCGTGAACACATGGAGTTAACCCTGTTAAACAGGCCCACCAGGCTTCTTCAGGAGGAATGACCCATTTAGAGTGAGCTGCGGCTACTGTTTGATTGCAAAGGTACTCATGGGATGAGAAACTTTTCCTAGGCAGGTGCCCTGTCTCAATATGGTCCGTAGGGTAAAGGCCTGGCCTTCCTGGGACCATCTGCATGCCGTGTCTTTCTCAGACTCATTATATTTGGATATAAATCCAACACCTTCATAAAAAGGGGGTCTGGCATTATAGCACAGCCAGCAAGTGTTGGTTAGTTCTGGCTGGGAACCATTTAGAATCTGGAAGGTTTTTAACATCATTGGCCAGAGCGAATCTGTTGTCTCTGTGTGGTTTAGAAAAGAGTCCAGGGCTGGAAACCCCTGCTGGGGGAAGACCAGGGGAAGAGCAGTCATTTTAGGGACTGAATTTGGCGCAGGTTTTTTTCTGTACAGGTTTGGGGTGTGTCAGAATCTGGTTTGGCCCTGTGGCTATTGGTTGGGGGTTTACAATGGGTTTTGTCAGGAGTCTGACTATAAAAATGAGTCCGAGATTGTTTCCTCCAATGATGTAAAGCCTCACGTTTTCCCAGCTCCCCAGCCTTTTTCTTCTTTCCCTTGGCTGGTGAACTTAAGTAGGACTTCAGAGCTGCTCCCCTGGGGGGCGACTGTGATTGTCTTTTGACACTTTCCATCCCCCATTTCCTGTGACCTATATCTCACAACCCCAAGAGGCACAATAGGATTGTTCTGGTTACCCACAAGTCACGGTTCTCTTTCCCCCAGGACATGTAGAAAAAGTCTCCCATCTACACTTTGGGTATGAATCTCGTGCAGTCTCTTGGTGTTAAGCCATGAGTTATCTGTCAGCCCACACAAGTCAAAGGTTAAGTCTGAGAACCAGGGGGTCCTGAGTGGCTTTTTTGTATTAGCCAGTTGGGGGCCTGTAACTCACTTCAGAATTTTCAATTGTCGAAGTCAAGTCATAAGGCTGATGTGGGGTTTTGGTCTCTGAATCGGAGGCATGGGCTGGGAACAGCAGCGCATGCCAACAGTAAAAATAGCAAGCTTAAGACTGAGTTAATTTTAACTTGAAAGGATGAATGCCCTTCTGAACTTTCCATTCGGGTGACAGCAGTGAAGTTCAGCTATCTTCTGGGGAGAAGGGATTAATTAGCTGGTCTCATGTGAGTGCAGTGTACCCAGGCTCCGATCCCGTACCTTCACAGCCCACAGCCGCTGGCATTGTGAACAAGACTACCTACAGACCTTTCCAGTGAGGTTCTAATGCTTTCTGGAAAAACCACTTCACATAGACCCATCCAGTCTCCAGGTTGAAATTTGTGTGATTCTGGAACTTGGCCTGGTTCATAAAGTGCATGCAATTTAAGCCAAACCTGCTCATGAACCATTTCGCTGCTCTGGCCTTAGTTATTAATTCATCTTCTAATTCTGTGATGGATGCTGACTGAAGGTTAGGTACAATGCCATATACGATTTCAAAAGGGGTTAGTCCTAATTGGAAAGGAGAGTTCCTTACCCTATGCAGGGCAAAGGGAAGGAGAGCCACCCAGTCCACGCCAGATTCTAAGGCTAATTTAATAAGGATCTCCTGGATAGTCCGATTCATTCTCTCAACCTGTCCTGAACTCTGGGGCGTTTATGCACAATGTAATTTCTAAGCTGCTCCAATGTATCTTGCTATATCTTGACTTACCCTGGACACAAACGCTGGCCCATTGTCTGACCCTATCATATGTGGGAATCTATACCTGGGTAGGATATCTTCCAATAACTTCTTAGCCACTACATTTGCAGTCTCTGTCTTTGTTGGAAAGGCTTCAGTCCATCTGGAGAAGGTGTCTACGAACACCAGTAAGCCCTGTAGTCATACTTTCCCGGCTGGATTTCTGTAAAATCAACTTTCCAGTAGGCCCTCAGTTTCTTACCTCGCAGATGTGAGCCAGATGTTTGGCAGTGTTGTGGGTGTTGTACGAGGTAGCCATGTCCTGACTGGAAACAGGAATAAATCCAAATAGTAGATCTCACAGACTCCAGTCTCAGAAAATCAAACGAGGGCAAGTCTGGTAACAAACTTTGTCAAGGCAGATGGGCAGGCACCACCTCTGCCCAAACTCTGGGGGGAGGGTAGGGGCATCTCCTGCTTCCTGCGACCTTGGTTGTGTAGCGCTCCGCTATGACTATTTCTGGCTGCATAAACCTAAACCGTTAACTCGAGGTTTTTTTCTGGTGCTGAAATTCAACCAGAAAGAACAGCGTGAACAGAGAGCGACAGACAATGTGGAAACACTTGACACTCACCCACACTCGCTCGCCAGATTAGGCTCTCCGGACTGCTGATTCCAGAGACCCGCTGGGGGATCCCGTTTGGACGAACCCCCAAATGTTGTGCCCAAGGGTCCACGGGAAAACTCAAATGAGCCTAAGAATTGCAAAGTTCGCTGTAATTACAAAAAAAAAAAAAAAAAAAAAAAACCTTTTATTCGAGTCCAGGCTTGGATCACACACTATTCACTCACTAAGCGCAAGTGATCGCATGTGACCCCGATCCCAGGAAAAACATGGGTTTATATACAAAATTGGGAAATCTTAGGATGCTTCAAAGGGAGGGGAGGGAAACACTATAACCATTTGTTAGGGCGAAACTGAAGCTGGTGGGGGATTAATGGGTGTCTGTTTTGGTGTTATCAGAAACTAATTTTATACCTGGCCATAACTGTCTGTGACCTCTGATTATCTTTTTCTCTGATTTAATCTGAGGGAGCTCTAATCCTCTCTGGGTTTGTTATTCCTCTGAGGTCTCAAGGACAGGCACCTGGAGAATTTGGCCACTTATCAGAGAGTGCTGGCAGATCCTGGAGATCCCAAGTCTGGGAGGATGTCTCTCCTTAGCACTTGGCTCTATGAGATGTTTTCCCTGAGAGGGGTTTTTGGGCAGTGCCATTTTAACACTAGTCTAAGTTCTTTCAGAGCTTGGGGGTGGGGGGGGAGCTCTGTGCTAGCTGCAGCAGGGAGACCAGCTGCCTATGTATTGCGCTTGCCTTGGGCGGGAGGGAGAAATGGAAAGCTTTCTGCAGGGACAAATATACACAACACTGGAGTTTCTTAGGTAAGGCTTTTAACCATAGAGTGCTGATATTAGTAATTTGGGGGTCACTACAGCTGCTGGGTGTAGCATCTCAGAGGATGGTTTTGGTAGGTTCCTGCCTACAAGCACAACAGAGTACGATAATAGTGTCATTGCCCATGGAATGAGTCTAAATTTGGGGCAGTTGCTGGTTGGTCATTCTCTCAAACTCTGCTCAATCTCTGTCCCTGCACATGTTGTAGGCAGGGCACATTTTGAGTCAAGGGTTTTGTTGGTGGGTTGCTGTCCTTCTCCCTCCACTGGGATTCCTGCCTGGTTTAAGAAAGTCTGGCTATGCTTTTCTTTACTGGTTTGTGCCAGGAAACTAGATAACCTGTGTGAGTCCCATTCAGTAGCAGGACCCTCTTCTGCTGATGGAGTTTTTCAGAAGTCACACAATTGCCAGCAAAAGGCATTTAAGAGTTTTATTTGCAAAATCAGGAAATAAAAAATGTTTCTTCATATGCAAAAATGGTCCAGAATTGTCAACACTACCTTAAATTAAGCATTTTACCAACACTATCTAAATGTTATCATTCTGTAGAATAATCCTAGATCTTACTGCACCTAGGAATAGAAATTTAAATGTAACTTATGAGAGGCGCTGTCTTAGGGTTTTACTGCTATAAACAGATACCATGACCAAGGCAACTCTTATAAGAATAACATTTAATTGGGTCTAACTTACAACTTCAGGAGCATGGCAGTGTCCAGGCAGACATGGTGGAGGAGGAGCTGAGAAGAAGACTGGCTTTTAGGCAGCTAGGATGAGGGTGTTAAAGTACCTACTCCAACAAGGACACACTTCCTAATAGCGTCACTCCCTGAGTCAAGCGTAGACAAACCATCACAGCTTCATACTTGTCTCATAGTTGAAAAATGAAATTGATCATAGAGCATTCTTCCTATTTTTTTGTAGGCTCCTTGAGCATGATTTGCAGACCATGGGGTTCCTCAACGTTATTTATATAATTAGATGCATTGTTGTACTGATGGTGGGGCCTGGGCTGTGTCCTGGAGCTCTCTCTCTCTCTCCCTGCTGCTGGGGCCTTTGGGCAGGGCACATATTAGTTAAAAAGGAGGCAGTGTATAAATGAGATATTTTATTGTAGGAAGGAGAAAAGAGGCTGGCCAAATAGAGAGAAGGAAAGGAGAGGAAGAAGAGGAGGAGAGAAGGAGAGAGAGAGAGAAAGGAGAGGAAGAAAGCAAGAGAGCAAGAAGGCAAGAGAAGAGAGGAAAGAGCAAGAGAGAAACGAAGAGGGCAAGAGAGGAAGAGCAAGAGAGGAAAGAAGGCAAGAGCAACAGAAGAGAGACAAAGAGCAAGAGAGCAAGGAGGGGACAAACTGCCTTTTATATTGTATGGGATATGGCATGCCTGGCTGTGGTCAGATGACTGGGGGTAGGGTCCAGTTAGAACTCTGGGAGCTTGGGGTATTGTCTGCCTGATAGAGCACACATGTCCTT
>JADRCD010144767.1:0-30608 GCA_019843815.1 Montemys delectorum
CTCTCTCTCTCTCTCCCTCCCTCCCTCCCTCCCTCCCTCTCTCTCCCCCTTCTCTCTCCTTTTCTTTCTCTCCATGTCCCTCTCTCTACATCTCTCTCTGCCTCCAACTTGCAGGAAAGATGTAAATTCTCAGATACTGCTCCAGTGACATGCCAGCCTGCCTTCTGCCATGTTCCCTGTCATGATAGCCGTGGATATCTCCTCTCAAACTGCAAGTAAACCCCAAATTAAATGCCTTCTCTCATTAGAAACTATGGTCATAGCTTCTCTTCTCTGCAATTTAAAAATGATTAACATAGCTAAGCAGAATAGGAAATATTAAGCAACTCAGTGAATTGGTAGCACTCAGAAAAAGTCAATCTATACATGATTTTTTAATACTGATTTACTATAGTTGAATGCTAACTACCTGTATGCATTTGAGGGATTTGTACTGAAACTTGTTAATGATATTGACTTATTATTATGATACTGCTATGGCATATCTCCTTTGTGTTTTCTTAAATCTGAGTCATAATATTTCTTGTTACATTTTCTTATGGTCTAAGATTTCTTAATACTCCAGGATAAGCTGTATCTCAAAGTTTTGTCCCATGTAAAGTACGTTTAGAATTATTTCATATTTAATTTATTAAAAGTATTTGCATCTTAGTTTTCCAGAATACATATCATAAAGTCAAAACAACACCAACAATGACCACCTCACTGAGCTGTTACACAAAATTGGGAAAACAGAGAATGTATCCACTGAGTTCTCATGAGCGCTAGTCACAGTATGAGAACCTGCCATCATGAACAATATAAACCTTGCACCCAAAGTGTCTGTTTGTCTCCATGCCATCACATTAATGACTAGGATTTTCACATAAATTCTACTCAAATGAATGTTCTAGAGGGAAATCATCCATTTAACAGCAGTGTTTGTGTGTGTGTGTGTGTGTGTGTGTGAGTGTGTGTGTGTGTGAATGTGCTGCTTCATATAGAGAATACTTCCTTAAGCTCTCTACTTGAGTTGAACAAATAGAAAATAATCTATTATAGCTAAAACAAGCTAATGTCATGGATAAAATATCCAAGTGTCACAAAGAGAGGTGAAACCAACCTTTTCTTCTTGTTTTTATCTTTGGATAGAAAGTATTTTTTAATCCCCTTAGAAGCATTTTATTCTCAAAGGAATGATCCTGCTAACCCCTTAACCTTCCCAGATCTCTCAAAGCTGAAGTTAGGATACTGAGATTGGCCTATGGGACAGTATCATCTGTTCTCTGTACAATCTCTGGCTTTGATTCAGTCAGTAGCTTTTTAAATGCCAGCATATTGTGGCTTTAAGGTTTAATTAAAGGGATTAACATAACAAATCCGGGAAAAAGATAACCATATTACAAGGCTTTGGGATTACCAATAGGGCATATAAATAATTAAGATAATTTGATTTTGTGCCTTTGGCAATACTTTTTCCTGGATTTCTGCTAAATAGTGTGCATTGAATCTCAGGGAACAGACACCAGCATTAGCCATATGTTCAGTGTTCAAACCACAGGAACAGGTGACAATGGATTAATAAAACTACTAACTTTAGTCATCAGTAAAACATAGTACACTAGTATTTATAATACACACCACACATTCAATTTAATTCACTTGGGATTTCTCAGGCATTTGGAGAAATGGGAACACTCTTGTCAAGGGATATGTTTTTAAACACAATCTGTCTGGACTAGATTTCTGGCAGGAAAGGTGTATTCTGGGAGGAGGTGTTATGATGCCCATCACTGCTGGAGCAAGGTTACATGATTGCTGTGAAGGAAACAGCATCCATGGGGCAATTTACATTTTCAAAACTAACTCCTAGACCACAATATTCCTATACCTAAAAAATGAGTTTCACCGTGCATGGCATTGCTCAGACCCCTTGCCAGAAAAACAAGGTTCATAGCAACTGTTAATTTGATTTTGCGGAGCATTTACATTCTTACTTTAACTCCAGGTGTTCCTTCTTTCTGTGTTTCATAAAATACCAACACTGAGTTGTTATAGAAGCAAAGAAAAAAAATCATGTCTTGTGTTGACTTTATCTTGCTTCATTCTAGTAGAAGTAAGTTTACTTTTATTTCATTTTTAAGTGCACACAAAAGCGGAGACAGCAATGCAGGGTTATGTTTATCTTTTTCAGTCAAAACCTGGGAAGCTTTTTTTTTATTATTATTTTCTTATAATAATTATTGTGTGTTTTTCTCTCTGAGTATGGGATGTGTTTGTGTTAATGTAGTTCTTTACATATTACAGAGCACACATGGAGTTCTGGGCACAACTTTGGGAAATAGGAATAACAGTTCATAGTTTAATATCAGCACTGGAAGGCGGAGGAAGGTGAATCTCTCTGAAGTCAAGGCCAGCTGGTTCTATGTAAGTAGTTCTCACCACTGAAGGCTACATAGGAAGTAAAACAGCTTTAAAGAGTCTGATACCTGGCCCAACCTCCAGTGTTTGTTCTATAAATAAAATTCAGGTCAGCAGGGTTGCCCATCAAATGATTTTACTCCTTGAGTCATCTTGCATGCCCAGGGGCAGTTGTCATTTGGCTATAGTTTACAGTTCAGTTGTACCTGGCAAACATTAAAATCCTGTCTGTTTTATATGGCTACAAATCCAATAGATAAGCCAGTAATCCATAGGCTGTTTATCCCAGTCAGCCTTACACTCATGGATGATAAATCAGCCAATTGGATATCCTACCAGTCTCTTGTGTATCTACCCTGGAATACGCATGTGCTGACTTATTTAAAGTTTATTGCTTTGTGTGACTTGGGATTAGTCGGTAGCAGGAAGGCACAGGAACTTCACTATTCCCTTTTGCATGATCTGAACCAGATAAAAGGAAAGCAACAAAAAAAAATGTTTTAAATAAAAGAAGACTTCTCCATAAAGTAATAAAACAGAACATGAAATGTTTATTTGAAGATTTTCCTCAGTCCCGGTGGGCAGTAGGGATAACATGATAACCACAGGCAGCTCTCTCAGTGCACTTTGGCTGCTCTGTACTTTTCAGACAAACACTATTTTCAGTGCTGCCAAGGGGGACACTGGTTTATAATAATAACTGAGATATTGAAAGTTGTTTGCATTTCAGTAGCATATTTTCCACCTGGGTTTACAGTGTTGTAAATAAATGAGAAATTCATCATTTGTAGAGATTGTTCTATTTTTCATTCTCAGACACACTTTGGAAACACATGGATGATGGAATGTCTGTCATTGAGTCATCAGGAAACAGTCAATTTCAAGTGTTCTTATTGAAAAGGAAGCAGAGGAGTGGCAGCTTTCTCCTGAGGTATTGGACAGTGAAAGAGACATTCAGGATTTGAACCTGGTACAAGGTTGTGAAGGCTGAAGAGGCCATCAATATCATTTGAAGAGAAGAATTATGAAAGTTTATGCGACAGTTAACAGTCATTCTTCTCTGTAAATAAGACATACTTTCAGTGAAGAGCACTGCTGTGAGAGAAACTGGCCTTGTGAAGGGCAAACAGGCAAATCAATGCACGTCAATGCTAAAGGGAATCATGGGTTCACCTAATTATCTAGGAAGGAATCAATCATCTTGATCGATGTTCAAATAATGCCACTCAACCCCTCCATTTCTTCTCTTATCTCTTGGTTTTATCTCTTGGGTTGTTGTTTCTGTCTGATATATTTTACTTACCTCTTTAAAAGCAGTCTTAAAGCACCTCAAGGCAGTGGTCCTCTTCTGTTTGCTCATGATGCAGCTGAAAGGAAGTCATTTGTGTCCAAGGACGTTTAGGAGACCCTCTGGAAACTTCTTTAATGATATCCACATAGACTTTGTGCAGGGACTGAAATAACCCCATCAGAGGAAATCAGTCCTGCAGATACTCATTGCACCTCATCCAGGAAGCTGAGGTGTGGTCAATCACATGTTTGTTCAAAAGTCTATAAACAGTAAGGAAAGCATACTTCCTCAAGGAAATTTATGTGTTCCCAAAACGATGGTGAAGTGGTGGGAAATGGATGCTTATCGCATAAATCCTAAAATATTCACTGCAGAAATCTAAATTAACACTTAGAGAAGAGAACCTGCTACTTTGACTCTCTGTCCATTTTTATCTCTACCTATATAGCACGTTAAAATAACACCCCTTTATCACCTCACACTTCTGTAGCTCAGAAGTCTAGCTTACCACTCCGAACTCAAGGGAGGGACAGGCTGTGCTTTCTTCTGGAAATTTCAACTGAGAAAATTTTCTAACAAATCATATTTGTGTTCTCAGAAATCATGGTTTGTGTGACTGTAGGACTCAACTTATTCCTTCTCCCCTCCCTCCATGCCTGCCTCTTCTCTCCCTCCCTTCTTTGCTTCCTCTTTTCTCACTCCTGACATTTCTGCTCCTACTTTCCTTCTCTCTATTCCTCCTCCTTCTCTCCTTTCTGAAATTCCAGCCTTCTTTTTTTTCTCTCCTCCATCGTACTGAACCTTGTCCATGGTGAGGAATTTCTCTAGCATTGATCTACCACATGGCCTTAGCTTATTTTTTTATCTCTTTAGTGTATGTTATCATAATCACTGGAATTAAAGTATTTGATTGTGAAAGATACAGTATGTTTGGTTATATCTGTCCCTTTATTATCTTCCCTTCCCCTCACCTCTGTCTCTCATAGGTTCTTCTATTAGTCTCTGTTCTATTTCAATAATCTCTCTGTGTGTCTCTCCAACTCTGTCCCTCTTTCTGTGAGTGATCTCTCTTTCTCTATCTATCTCTATGTCACTCCTTCGTTTGCATTCCACGTGTAAAAGGGACTTGATACTAATATTCTTTGTCTTTCTGAGTCTGAGTTCTTTCCCTACACACAGCGGATTTGTAGTTCCTTCTTTTGCCTCATCAACAATACGTTTACATTTTGCTTATTTTTTAATTAAAACTTTCTTACAAAGAACTGCAGATTCATAAACATCATACAATGAAACGAACCAGACCCAAAGCCAAAACATACTTCTTTATGGTTGAATAATGCTCAATTACATATATGTAATACATTTTTAATATCACTTCTCTTAACTCTTTCTCATGTGACCTTGTCCATTGTCTGTTTAGGAAGACTCAGTGAAATGCCCCCAGTTCTATGTCTTTATCCTCTCTAGAAAGGCTTTAAAGGCTCAGCTTGGAATCACCCAGGAAAGCCTGTCTATCTGAAGTAGGTAGTGCCATTTAATAAGCCGGTTGCTGGGAACAAAATACTCTCTTCATAGCTAGGGCATGTGCAGTTGAGAATACATGCTACCATTGGGGAAATCTTAGAATTCTGTTTAACACATAGCTCTAATTACTTTTGGCCTAGTATTTGATTGCTTAAGCAAGTTCTGCACATTCCTCCAGCTACACAAAGTATTTTCAATTATCTTACTAGCTATATTTTCAGGTATAACAATTAATTATCTTTCCATCTATGCAATCTGGGCCTTTGACATTTAGAGTGATAAAGTGATTTTTAACTGAATTTTAAATTTGATATTCTAGCCAGGATAGGTCAGTCTCTGAGTCTATTTTGAAATTGCTTGTGACCAACATTCAGTGACCATATTACTTATCCTGTGACTGGTTTTTTGAAATCCTGTTATCTTTCTATTTGTACTAAACTGTAATTGCTACTGAGTTGCTATGCATTGGATGTATCCAATACCCAATACTTAGCAACACAGTGTCTGTATACATATACATATATGTATGTATATATGCAATTTGATGCTTTAATATGTCATTTAGACAAATGGGCGGAATGTAAAAGCCTATAGTGGGAAAAGAAATACTTAAGAGTATTTAAGTAAATACAATGAAATTGAAATAATGAAGGTTTCAGTTCACCAAAATAGCTAAAAGAGTACATTTAATTTGAGGAAAAAAATTCTCATTGTCATCTTCTCAGAATTTTCACCTACAGTTTTTCTTTAGGTATTTTTCACTAGGTGATAAGTGAAACATGACTCATGAAGAATAAGCACCTTTTGTCCACCTCAAATTCAAAACAATCTCTCATAATTTTCCATCCCTTTGCACAGTACTATTTTTTCCTATGTTTCTGTCTTTGATTCATACTTCAAGTTAATGTTTTAATAATGAAAGCACAGGCAGTGGAGACACATGCCTTTAATCCTAGCACTTGGGAGGCAGAGACAGGCATATTTCTGAGTTTAAAGCCAGCCTGGTCTACAGAGTGAGTTCCAGGACAGCCAGAGTTACAAAAAGAAATCCTGTCTCGGGACAAAAATAAAAAAAAAATAAAAATAAAAAAATAAGAAATAAAAAGCACAGGTATTGTTGACAAAATGATAAAAATCTGTTTCTCAGTCTTCCATTAAAATAAATATTGAATATGCTACATGCAAATATATTGATACACTCTATGCTAAGAGCTTGGGGGGCTCACTAATCTTCTAAAATTCTATGTGTTTTCATTAAAAGACTTGTAGCTATATTCTCAGAATCCTCAAGATCTTCCTCTAGGACTTGCTTTTAATCTCTAATAGCCCCTTTAAGGCCCCCATCCTCTGATTTCTGTTCTCACACAATTCTGTTCATATGAAATGAATTTTGTATACAGGTAAACCTTAAACATTAAGTGGGAGAGGGTGGGGTGGCAGGCATGGGGAGGGAGGAGGCCAAAGGGTTTTGTTCTTGTTGTTTTTGTTTGTTTGTTTGTTTTTTGGAGGGGAACCTGGGAAAGGAAAAATTTACATGTAAATAAAGAAAATATCTAATAAAAAAAGAAAATATCTAATAAAAATAAAAGAAAAAGAAAGCAGTTTTAATATATTTGTTTATTCCAAAGTCTCTCTGAGAACTCATCTGTCTCATCTAACTTACAAAGCCTCTTTTCATCTCTCTGCTCTGAAGCTTCTGCCTTTTTCTTTCAGCTAATTACTAGCTGCGGAGAATACTGAAACAAATGTTCTGGCTGCAAACAGATTTGAATATTTCCCTCTAAGTGAAGCTAACCTTTTCTTACTGCTTGACTTCATTTGCAGGGATGCTTAAACCACCCTTAAGCCTTCACCTTGCCTCTCTGCTTGCCTGCAATATATTGTTTTTGAGGGGGCATATGGTGTTTGATATTAACTTCAAGGAGTTTTATTCGGAATATTTTCTTTGTCACTGCATAGCTTAATGAAAAGTCTCAGTGCTGATGCCAGTGTCCTTGTTCCTCACCAGAGCTTTCTGATTGATGTACTTGTAATTAAGAACAAAGGGCTGTTTCATTTTCATAAGATTTTCTGTTTGTGTTTTGGTCCTAAGGTGAAGAGAAAAATATTTCTATTTAGAGAGAATGTAATAAATAAAAAGGGAAGGAAATAAGAGGAGAAAAGTGGAAGAGAAAGGTGGGTAAGGAAGGAGGGAATGAGTAATTTTCAGATTTTTTCAGGGAACTTTTCAAAGAAAGGGACTCACAGAACGGCCACCAGCCAAGAAAGGGATTGGAGATCACCATTTGACATAGATGCTGAGGTTGGTAAACAATGGAGTAAAACAAATAAAAGTAGAAGAAAATGAAATTGAAATGTCTGATTGTATACGTGTCGATTTCTGAAAGGGGTGATTACTTTAAGTGAAAACCATTTCGTAAAATGAGCTGAATGTACTGAGTCCATGATTGAAACATAGCAGTGACTAGTGACAGAAAGATTGTAGCCCTCCTATGGTGAATAAATGCTTTATTTGTCTGTCTGTCTGTCTGTCTGTCTATCTGTCTGTCTGTCTGTCTGTCTGTCTATCAATTTATCCATGCATGCATCTATCCATCATCCTCTATCTATTTACCTATCTATCTATCTATCTATCTATCTATCTATCTATCTATCAATCAATCTATCAAGCTAGATATTCTCTGTGGTATCTCAATGTAAACCAAGAAAGAGTGTGGATAATATTTAAAATAGACATACCTAAATGGCACAGGCCTGCAATTCCAGCTTCAAAGGCAGGAGAATGGGAGAAAGGAAGGAACGAAGGAACAAAGGCCATGGAAATACAAGAATAAAAAATCAGGCAAGTTGCTATAGAATAGATTATTTTTCTGCACTACAGCAGACTTTTACTTTGAATAACTGAAGCACAAACTAACCAGTATGTTGTTAAATTAACATGGCTCTACCTCCAGGAGCCTTTACTAAGGAAACACTTGTTTGTGAGACCTTTTTCTTGGTGCAATTAGGCATTGTGAGGATATAGAGAATTAAAGCATCTCAATAAAATGATACCCTAACAGACTTCCTTGAGAGTTGGTACGAAATTACACCATTTAGAACTAGAAATAGAGAATATTTTCACTTAGACTAATTTTGTAGCCTAATTTTAATTGATTTAAGATTGGGGTTATAAAAGTAACGAGTGTTGCCCAATAACAGATTTTGTCTGCCCCTTTCATATTGTCTGAAAGTTTTCATTAAAATAAATGGAATAATAGCATTAATAGCACTAGGGATATCCTTAGATCTCACCTTCCTTTGTAACCTCCTGAGTTAAAAACATGCTCATCAGAGCTGGAGAGTAAACGGCACAGTGACTTCTCTAAATATTTAGGAATGCTGCAATGTCACTGAGAGATCTTTAGGTCAGAGAACAGAAGCAAATTTTACAATTCAGTATTGAAGTAGACAAAATTATACATTTAATCCAAATGAATATATAATTCTAACACTATTGAAATATTTGCAATGGGTATTCCACTTTCAGGGAAATGCTTTGCTGAAGGATAAAGATTTAGTTTTCACATGAGCTTCAACAATTCAGTATCAGCGTGATCTTATCAACTGTAACTTAGGACCATATTTATATCTATTAAATGGAGATTAGAAATTCCTATCTCATAGGGTTGTAATGAGGCTTAAGTGAGAAAATGAGGTGAAATCATTCTCAAACTGCAAAGAGAAATCACGAGTCCTAGCTACGTTATTGCTGCCATTAAATAAGCACAGAAGGGCAAGCTAAGAATGTGTGCTTTAAACCGAATAATAAGCACATAAATTGGTTAAGGTAGAAGGTGGTTGATGTAAAAAAATTATTGTAAAGTGAGTTTATTGAAAGTATGAGGTGTATGATTAGTAATAGAAAATGGATTGGTCAGAATTTCCAGCTTTCTGAAATGGTATTAAATGCACTTCTTTTTCAGTAAGAGTTCTACAAATATGGAATGATTTTATCTGAATATAGGTAAATTGCTATGGATTAATGTAATCTATGCAATGTTGTATAGAGAAGTACTGAGCAGTGTCCAAGCACAGTGACTATTACAGAGTCCTTACAAAGCAACCACCGCACTCTACAAGGACATGTCATTTCCATCTGATAGCAGAAAGTCAGATAGGATTGCAATAGCATTATTTCTATGCCTTTTTATGTTAATTTTGTTGTTTTGGAAAAGACTGTTCTATTTTTCCAGTTAATATTCCTCATGCTTCATATATGCTGTCCATATTTATTTATCCATTATATGCATGCATAAATTAATGAATTAATTAGAAAAATGATCATTTGATGCATATTGGACAGTTACCTGCTATGCCAAACACCTAAGACATCTATTTTGGCTATTCGTAATTCCTACTTGTTACTTTGATCTATGACTTCAGTTACATTTCTCGCTTACCATGTACATTGTACATTTTATTTATCCTTTACATCAGACATACATGAAGTAGAACCTGGCATGTATACTATTAAACCCACAAAATGGGTTTGAATGGTAGTCCCTTTATCATGCATGAACTAGTTTGAATGTGAGCACACTTGGAACTACAATTAGGATAACTCCCTCCTTGATGCTTTATGGCAACATTAGTTCCATATTGGTATTTATTGTTTTGATACAGGGATGATAATTTAAAGAATACGTGTTTTGCTCATGTTTTCTTTTCTGACACATGGTCTTGCTATAAAGGGACCAGGATCTTCTGAAAATAAATGGTAAGATGATCCCCCAGCCCATCTTCAGAGTAGAGGCATATGGTTCCCTGCCAGCTAGATATTATGATATGAAACTTTGTTTCTCAAAGGCCCATGCACTGATGGCTTGACCTTTCTTTTATTGTAAGAATGAATGGTGGAAATTTTGAGGAGGAATTGAATTATTGGGTGCAGATCAATAAAGGGAAACCATAACTCCTTCCTCTCTGTCATTGCTTACATGGAACCATTTCATACATTCTGCCCCATGACCTTGCTACCATGGGGCCATGCCCCATGATCCTGTTACCATGGGGCCAAAGTAACAAAACTAAACAAGAGACATAGACTTCTGAATCACTGAAGATAATATCCAAGAAAACTATTCACAATAGCACAAAGCAGACTTGAATGGAACCATTCTATAAGTTCTTTTCTACATCAATCTGAACACTTGACCCACATTTTATGTCAGCAGCCCTGAGAGCTGGTAGGTATTTGCTTATTCTATTGTTGAATTTTTAATATAATCACATCCTTTTTTCTTTGACTTTCCTCTATCTAAACCTTCACAAATATCTCTGCTTATATTCATTGAAATTTATGACCCTTTTTTCATTAATTATGATTGAGTACATAAAAAATTTAAATATTCCTAGATATAATCTGTTCAGCCTGTGTAATATCACTCATATATTTGTTTTCAGGCTTGACTATTTGGTATTGGATATCTCATGAGCTAATTTCCTTCAAATATCCCAATATCATCACCTCATTTTTTTTACTTCTATGATTTTTATATTCTTTTGGTATGAAAGACAATTTGAAATGGTATCTACATGCACATACATAGAACCTTGTTCGTATGCATCCCTTACCAATCAATCTTAATTCTTTCATTCCTCTTCCATCCTTCCACTTGTCTCCTCTGTCTTCCCCTACCAGTACTACTACTTCTGATTTTTGCCTCATACATAGATATAATTATGGCTGTAGATATAGGTATATAGTTTACATTTTACTTATGACAGAAAATACCTATTGTTTGCGTCTCTGACTCTGGATATTTTGACTAATACTCTTATCTCGAGTTGTATACATGTTTCTCAATATGGCATGACCTCATTTTACTTTAGAGTGCAGAAAATTTCCATTGTTCATTATTCATTCAACTATTGGAGGATATATTGGCTAGTTCTATTGTATGAAGAATTCAACAATAAACATGAATATGCAAGTATTTCTTTGGTACTATGACTTAGATTTCTTTGTATATATACAAGTAGTTATATACCAGGATTATCTGGCAGTTTTTTTTGGGGGGTGAGGACTTCTACACTGATTTCTATATTAAACATACTAATATGATTTCCTTTTACCACAGGGATTAATTTTCAATATGAGAGTGTATACAAAACATAACTATCCTGTCCCATGGCACACATATTAACCCTTTCATTTCATACCTTTTTTTTTTCCTCATTGCTGTATTGCCTTTGGTGAAATCTGTGGGAATGAAGTGGCAGGCAGTGCATCCTTATTGAAAGGGTCTTGCCTTACCTTTGCATGTTAGGATCAGTCTGTTCTTTCCTACCTGTAATTTAAATCACTTGCTTTCTTAAAATAAATTAAGCACTTAACTTTATAAATATGAGAGGTTGGCCAGAATGTATGCAAGTATACTATACAAATACACTGCCCATTAAGGCCAGAAGAGAGTGTTGGATCTCCCTGGGTTGTATTACAGTACAGACAGTTGTGAGATGCTGTAGGAACGCTTGAACTGAACTGATCTGCAAGGGCAAAACATTCGAGCCACCTCTCTAGCCTGTGGGATGGTGAAAGGTAACCTGGTTCCTGGTTGAGCTAAGGCTAGAAACCCTGGAAACCCAGAAGGGATGATAGGAGTTTCGTCTGTTTCCGTTTACCAGGCCCCTGTCACTAACCACAACAACCCATAGATTTGTGGCCATCAGTCATGTAAGGGCAATGCCCCAATCCCCTCCACACGTAGAGGATGTGACCTGTGGTCTTCTAGGCTCAAGACAGATCTCCATTTTAATGAGGTACCTAAAGGCTTGGAGGGCTTAGTCAATAAGCTTTCCTTCTTAGACATCCCTTCCCTGCATAAGGTATTTAGCCTCAGGTCCACCCTGAGAAGGGGATAAGGTTTTACACATCCATTTTCCGCCACGACGATAAATGCCTTAAAACCATGGACTGCGTCTTTTCTTTAGGATCCACTATGGGGAGCCACAGAGAAGGCCTTTGCCTACAGAGCCACGATCTAATCTCCTACAAAAGGCCTCTCTGTGCTCCCAGGCACAATCACCAAGCTAAACCTAAGACTGCTGTCTGACAAGTCAAAGACTCCTTCCATGGGACCAGTTGGAGCTTCCTCCTTTCCTCCCCTGGCCCCAAATTAGATCTAGTCCACAATCCCCCCCACTCCATTTTCAGCTGTTCTGAGGCTCCCAGCAGTTCCTGGATGTCTAAAAGCCTGAGAACCAGAGGGCCCAGGACTCCTTGAAGGCCTGGGAACCCCCAAACCAGCTTTGTTTGTCCCGCGCCTCAGACTGTGCTTCCGGAAACCTGGAGTGGTGTCCTGGGGCTTCCCTATAGCCCAACAGCTGCCTGGCAACAGCATGTTGGAAGTGTGGTCAACTATCCAAGTCCCTGCTTCCTAAGCAGCAGAAACTTGTGTTGGATCAGACACTGGACCACCAACCCTACACCAGCCCTTTACTTTGATGTTAATTTCCTTGTAGTCTAAAAAATGTGAGTGTATAAACACATAGAACATGTAGATTATACAAACATACACATAAATAGATTGCAGCTTTTATTCATTTTCTTTAATTTTCATGACAACGAATAGCCTCTTAAAATGTATACACTATGAAGTCATACTTTGGAGCAAGTGAATAGTTTTAAATACAGTCTCAAATATTATATTTGATAGATTATTAAAGCATGATCATTTTTATCATGCTTATAATTAAAATGATTTATCTCTTTAGTTTTGAACAGGTGTCTCTCTGAACAGTAGGAAAAAAAATCTATCCATTTTAACTACTCAAAGTTATTTCTATACTTCCCTTGAAGCAAAATAGACTATTCACCTTCTTCTTGTAGGTCTCCTGAAAATTTTGTTTCATTGTACTTTGCTTTTCTGCTCATGCTTCAATCATCCAGAAGCACTGTAGTGCTAAACACCACTTGAAACACTCAGTGTGAATCTGCTTACACTGTTGCCACTATAAGGGTTGCTTATATATTTTAATAAATTAATGAACAATATAGACAACCTATGAAAATTTTTTTCTGTTAAAAATATAGTTACCATACAATCTTCTGTTTGAAATATATATATTATTTAGGTCTTTCTATTCAGAGTTAGATTAATAAACACTTAAGTTAATTATATATATTCCATTGCCAAGGTTCTGTGGATCATGGAACTCCATGATCTTGGACAATGTTCAAAATAGGTGCTAAACACAAAGAAGGTAATTACAGATTATAACTCATAAGAACTCTCAGATAAATCAATATTTTCTCATAAACCTACTCAATATAATTATATAACTTGCTGTTTTCTATGTAATTTAAAATGTCACTCTCTCTGTAGATAGATAAATTACAAATAGATAAATATATTAATGACATAGATATATAGATAGATAGATAGATAGATAGATAGATAGATAGATAGAAGGATAGTCAGACAGACAAACAGATAATAAAATGGGGACAGCAATATAACGTGCAATATAATTTACATAATAGTTATTTAATTCCATGAATTCATCTTTCAATGAAAAGCAGAATTTTTACCAAGGGTAGAAAAAAATTAATAAAGGTTGATTTTTTTTTTAAAAAAATAGCTTTGAAATGAAGATTCAACCTTATCATTTTGATTCAAATGAGCATAGATCTATGTAAACCAATAATTGCAGGTTATACATACCTAGCCAAAAAGCAAATGGTTAAAATGAGAGAAGGGATGTCCTCAGTGAATTTGTCAATATGTAGGACATCGACAACCTGCCAAGCTACTACACGTCTCAGGAGACATTACAATGAACTCCAATTTTTATATGATAATTGGAGATATACAGAACCTACTGTTCCACCAGTTAGCAAAGATAGATCTATACAAAGATATGATAACAATTTGAAAATTTTTCAGGTTAGTGCATATCTCTGGAGAAGGTTTAGTGAATTCAGGTGACAGAAAATTATTGTAGGAAATAATTATACAATGTATGGATCATTTCAATTACTCAACTGTTGGGAACTTTGCCAGCTTTCAAAAATCTAACAATTTTATCAAAATCCATGAGGAAGAAATATGAATTAGAAAAATACCTCTCTGGATTCCATTTTACTTTTGTGTTTTTATTACCATATTAATGTATCAATTGCTACTAGGAATATTTGAAAGTTTTTATAACATTCAACAATGTTCTAAGTTAATATACAAATATATAATTTCAATTTCTTATACTCACAGACAAAATATTTTTGTTGTTTTTGTTAGAATGTTAAAGTTTCTTCAAAGTAATTAAATATCAGAGTCTAGCTAAGAGTGAAACTGAATTTCTTTTTTTAACCCCTGACAATTATCTCATGTTGTAAACTTACTGATAATAATAAAAAAAATACAGTGAGAAGTTTTTCATTTGAAGTTTGCAATGTGTATTTTCAATTATGGATTCTAAAAATGCAAGAGTGGGAGCTAGGATGTCCATAGGCTTCAAATCATCAGAGAGAGACCCTGTTGTGGTTTTTCCATGTTCTCTTCTAGAGAAAGGGGAAATATCTAATGTTCCTATGGCTGCTTTGCTTTTATCATGTAGGATCTCAAAGTTCTAGTCATTGATCAACCCAAGCCACTGAGTTGTGATTTGCTGATTTGAATGTTAAATGTCTGACTAAGATCCACATATTTGTCCCCAGGGTGACATTGAGAGTTGACAGGGGATCCTATAGGAAGGAAAACTGAATCAGATGTCCCTAGGTCATTTAGAGCATGTTGAAGCTTGTTTTCTGACTATGAAGTGATGAGTTGTAGTGCTCTGTAATTTCCCTTAAGGATATACTGCCTTGCCACAAATTCAAAATCATAGAAACAACTGATCATGTCTGGGACATACAAAACTGAAAAAAAAAATATCACTTTTCAATTTATAAGATGCTTTTCTCAAGTGCTTGGCTACATTACCCGAAAAGTGACTATCCACTATGACTTCATCTTAAACTATTTTTACCCAATTCATAACTTAAGCAGAGACCCCACACTTACTACTACTGAAAATGTAAAATTGTAGATTCTCATTCCTGAACCATTCAAAGGTGCACTGATAAGTAAGCACATGCTTTGAAATGCTAGGTATACATTTTGGGAAATCTATTTTAGTCAGTTTTGTCTTTGTGAAAATACCATAAAACTTACTTAAACAAAAATGGGCTAACATATTACATACCTCAGATAGTATAAACAGAAGGTCTAATAATGTACTTGCTCCTGTAGCAGAATATACTGTTATTGTGAACTTCGTTCATCACTACCATAAAGATAGAAATTATAGTATAATGAAAACATTCATTTTAGGCTACTGTGATACAACGTCTGAGACAAACAACTTATAAGAGGAACAGTTTTCCTTGACTTTTATTTATAGAGGTTTCAAGCAATGGTCTCATGGTCTAATCCCCCTTGGTTCATACTAAGTTTGTATAGGAAGGTGGGCAGAAATGAAGGAACAAACTTGAACTCATAGTGGATGAGAAACAAAGAGAGAATGTGAGACACAGGGATGTCCTTTAATAGTATACTCTCAGAAGACCGGACTTCCAACCAGGTAGTACTTCCTCAAAGCCCAGTGTTTTCCCAGCTGTTCCATGTCATGGCCAGTCTCTTACCTGAGGGGATCTTAGAGAAGATTTTTCCAAATCACTGTGATATGAAACCATCAGATGATTTTCTATCTTTGTTCATTAAAGTGGTGTGTGCTGTGCTTTAGTCTTGCTCAAGGAATCAAACCTAAGATCGTGCACATCTCATCAAGAGCTCTCCAGTTTAACTAAAGCCCCATCCTCTGTTTCTTACCCAGGGTCTTTCTAGGTAATCAAGGCTGGACTTGAAGGAACAATGCTTCTACCTCAGCCTGATGAATGCTCTGAATGCTGGTATTATAGGTGCATCCCTCCATGACTCACAGCGTTATACTTTCATGTCATGTTTATTTGTGGCAGCATCACTATAAATATTAATGACACAGGTATCACAGCATTATATAAACTATAACCATATTAGGCAGGAGCCCTTTGATTTATCGGTTTACCAACCTATATACAATATATGTTGGACCAAAATATGATGAAAATGAATATTTGGCTGTAAAATATGTTTATCAGTACAGACTTAGCCCGGCAGAGCACCTTAAATGCATAGTTAGTGTTTAATCTGATGGACTCAGGAAAGGTTGTGGGACATTCAAGCATAAGAGAGATTTTACACATCTTTTGTGACATTAAGAATGGAATAGACCACATGTGAAATCTTTAGAATAACGAGTGTTTAGGAGTAGAGAGAGACACATGAACACCAGTTACCAATGAAACACACAGCTCTTTCATATACAACATGGTAGTGAATGAGGTCATAAAATGTCACAAACTCTATAAAACTAAGCATACCCTTTCAAACATCTTGGTTTTAATGACATTCTGAGTGAAGAAAACAAGACAGTTGGCCATATTTCTGACAGAGAAAACTAGAACTTAGAAAATAACAATACTGTTAAATTATAGTGTCTGAGGGTACTAGTTAGTAATTGTTGTTCCTCCTAAGGGGTTGAAACCCTTCAGCTCCATAGAATCTTTCTCTAACTCCTTCATTGGGGACAGTGTACTCAGTTCAATGAATGGTTGTGAGCCTCTACATCTGTATTAGTCAGGTATTGTCAGAGCCTCTCAGGAGATAGCTATATCCTTGTCCTTCCTTCAGTCTCTGCCAATTACTAACTAGTACCCTCAGAGCTCCCAGGGACCCAACCACCAATCAAGGACTATACAGGGTGGGACTGAATGTTCTGGCAGCAGGTGTATAGTAGAGGATTGCAAATTCGATCATCAACAGGAGGAAAGGACCTTGGCCTTGTGAAGGTTCTGTGCCCCAGTGTAGGGGAATGCCAGGGCCAATAAGTGGGAGAGGGTGGGGTGGCAGGCATGGGGAGGGGGGAGGCAAAAGGAGTTTGTTCTTGTTGTTCTTGTTTGTTTGTTTGTTTTTTGGAGGGGAACCTGGGAATGGGAAATTTTTCATGTAAATAAAGAAAATATCTAAAAAAAAAAAATTATAGTGTCTGTGTCCATTGTTAACCATAGTAAAGTAATTTAAGTTCAGCCACTGTAATAGTTAATATTGTCAACTAGCAGGATTTAGAATGACTAACGTTTGGTTGAATGTGAAATGTTCTCTATATCAGACCGGCTAGGATTGGAACATATTTATGAGTGGCAGTCTAGTAGGTTAGTAAACTTGGGAAGATCCACTATTTATGTGAACAAGAACTGGGATTTTCTAAGTCAAGTGAGCGAATGTGAGCTGAGTCCTTGCATTCACAGCACTCTGTTTCCTGACTGCTGATTCAATGAGACTAGCTAATCCAAATTGCCACCATGCTTCACTGATGTAGCTCTTGCCATGTAAGTATAAGCCAAAATAAACCATTCTTTTCTTTAGAGATTTTTGTCAAACCAATGAGACAGTAACTAAAACAATCACTCTAGAAAAAGGAATAACTCCAAGGGAGGAAACTTGAGTTCTCTTTCTTCTGTTTTCTTTATCTCACCCAAATAGACTTTAACATCTTTTTGTGACTTTCTATTATATCAGATTTTAAAATGCTGCATGGTATGCCATGCAGTTTGTGCTTGACTGCTTTTTTTCCTATTAAAACTAGAAGAGTGAGAATTTTAGATAACCTTTATAAGAAAAGTGGTAATTAAGCTCAGCTGCCTTCCTAAGAGTGTTCTTTTTAAATTTCAAGAAACCATTATGCAAATATAATGAAGTTATGTTAAATAGCACTTTAAGACCAAACAAGATTTATAGTTTCCCTAGGCCTGACACTTTGTAGACTCCCTTTCACAGTTTAGCCAAGCAGCAGGGGACTGTTTTTCCAGATTCTGCTTCCTGTTACAGGTTTTCTCCACAGGGTCTCCTGCAGATCCCTGAATCAGATCCACAATATTGTCCACAGGGTCTCATACAGATGCCTGAGTGTGATACACAGTATTGCCTACAGGGTCTCCTGCAGATCCCTGAGTCTGATCCCCTGCATTGTCCACAGGGTCTCCTGCAGATCCCTGAGTCTGATCCCCTGCATTGTCCACAGGGTCTCCTGCAGATCTCTGAGTCTGATCTACAGTTAGACTCTTCCACAAGCAATGTGCGTTCCAGGAGCCCTGCTTCCTCCTAAAATATCACAGCTCATTGAGCTGTATATGTTTGAAGTACCTTGCACTTTGCAGTGCAAAAGATCTACTGACTGCTGCACCCCTGACTTCTGTAACATATCTGTCATATCTTCCTAAGCATACATATTTACAAAACATTCTCAGGTGAACTGCTCACTGCTTAACAAAGGTAATATTTTCATAGCATCGCTCATAAAATGTTTTTTAAATGTAAAGAGATGTTGGGGCCACAAATCTAAGTTGAGTCACTATATTTTTTAAAAAAATCTATTATGCTCTCATTGTTCATGAAAATGTTTCAGTTAATTTGTGAATGTTGGTTGGTTTGGAGAGTCTCTTTATCGCATGTTGATTGACATCCATTGTCCTACTATTCATATTCCTTAACAATAGTTGTACAAATCAATGAGGGATGGCTTTTAGATAAATGTTGTACATTTGATTATACCCATATGATATATATATAACCATATATATATATGAATAAAAGTCATAACATTTTTATGCCTAGAATAACCTGTTCAAAGAACTGTCCTATCAATATGTGTAATGACTTGGCACTGGGACATCTGAGTCGGTAACATCACTGACAATGATGCTGTGATGCTAAGAATGTCATTTCCATTTGAAGGCCATCCAACAAATCAACTAGAAGAAGCAACTGTGGCTTCCAATGGGCAGTTTCATGGAGATCATTTCCACATTCATGTGGCTATTTCTGTGTTTCAACAGCAAACAGGCCTTCAATAACAGGCTCTTCTTTATTATTTTTGTCATAAATTCCTTTTTTTTTTTTTTACTTTCTTACCACTTGGAAAGTTATTCAGGCATTTTATGAGATAAGACTTTATGAAATTCTATACTATACATATCTTCACAACTAAATCTTATTTTACTGTCCCTCTAGGAAAGTGAAAGCACAAACTGTCACACGATTAATCAAATCACAGCCAAACTCCCTATTCAAGTGAACTGAAAACATCACAACTTCACTAAATCACAGGGAAGAAACTACTACAAAACCATCAACACAGAATTCATTGTGGATCGAGAATAAATGTGATCCTGTCATCTACGCTAGTCTTTTGGTCCCCTGGGAGACAGTTTTTGTGGTCAGAGTGAAAGTTAACAATGCCATCATTCTTGGCAATTGTCCTAAATACTTCTAAAACTAAGCCCAATAAATGCAATCACACTGCAATACAATTCCATGCCAAGCCATAAGGAACAGTTAGTTGATAATGTCCTAAGGCTTGGCAACTATCCCAAATACTCTCTGAGATTGTGTTTTCAAGATATAGTTAAATTGGAACAAAATTACATGCAATACAGTAAAGGATGTTATCAAGTTGGTGTTAGAAAATTAAGCACAAACTGGGCAGTGGTGGCACACTCCTTTAATAACAGCACTTGGGAGGCAGAGGCAGGTGGATTTCTGAGTTCGAGGCCAGCCTGGCCTATAGAGTGACTTCCAAGACAGCCAGGGCTATACAGAGAAGCTCCATCTATAAAAACCAAAAAGAAAAAAAGAAATGAAAAAGAAAAAGAAAGAAAGAAAATTAAGCACATATATCCATATTTTTATTTTTATGTTCCACTCCAAGTTCCTAATATGGACCTAATTATACTATGAATTTTATTGATCATCATTTTTCTCAAATTGTACGTTATTTTGAGTAAAATTAAAGGTAAGAAAGAAAAAAAAGCGTATAATCACTTGAGACTACTCCAAAACAGATCAGACAGATGCTGAAGACCAGATAGTGTTTCTAAACCTCCACAAGTGATTATGAGGCAAAGAGACTGAGTCAAAACTCTCTGATCCAATAGAGTAAACATTTAAATCTCATCTTTATACAATTAGCAAATAGGCTGTGCTCATAGTGATTTTGTCGGCTCTTATGGAAGCTACAATGAGTCATTCATTCATTCAGCAATCCACGCATGAAATTGTAATTAAATGACTATTGAATACATCATATTCTAGGAAGTATAAGTGCAACAATGAATTAGGCACAGCTCCAACAAGCAGAAAATCTCACTGTGCATGGGAGCCAAGCACAGTAAAGAATTATAATGCAATGTGCTAAGTACAGCCAAGGAGTACTGCAATATAAACTCTGTAAGTTGTTGTAATCAATGCTGTACCAAGAAAGTAGAGGAAGAGTGTTTAATGTGTTTGAGACATTGGGATAGAAAGTGGTGACATTAATTCTTCAACTACGATTTGTATTTTTTTTTAATTGAGTATGTGTGAAGGAGTCACATAGAATCCCATCTCAGGAAGCTGCAATAGCAGTTGAGATGGCCCAGGAGGGGAAGGCTGTATATTAAGAGTAGAATAGAGTTGCTGAAAAAGGGTGGAAAGCGTTGCCAGAAATCACTGTGGGATGTTTAATGTCACTCTCTATGGCAATGATGACTATAATTTGTATTCAAAGATAGCAAAAGAAAATGATGTTGTTTTTTTTTTTTATAAAGCAGAAAAATAAAGCAGAATAAAGACGGCTAAAGGTACACCCTTAAGACTGTTCAGTTTTATAGTCTTTCCAGTAACATTAGAAATTAACCAAAAATGTATTAATATTATTTTCTCAGGACTGCATTCATTTTAAAACTATCATAGTATATAAGACAGTGGAAGAGTACAAGGTATTTCCCTACTTTGAGCATATTAAGTCTCCTGTGAGGAAGTTTAGTGCTGTCCTTTTTATTCTCTGAACAAAGAAAGACAAGTAACTTCATCAGGGTTTTGGGACTCACTCGTGGGACCAGGAAACTTTAAATCTGGGGCAAAATTAGATTTTATTTTTATCAAATCAGTTCTGTCATCGTGGAAGGAAATGTGGCGGGGACAAGATTGCCTCTTTTCTCACAAATTGCTAAGATTGCATTTGGGTCAAGTTTGCTATTGCAAAATATTTAACTTCTCTTACCCAGGGGCTATAATTTAAAGCATCAACTTTGGGGACTAAATTGTTTGCATCAGGTTCATTAATTTACAATCTTCTTCGTGGGGCAGAGCTCCCTGTTTCAAATCATTAACAATGCAATCACACAGGAAAGTGATTTCTATATATATTAAAAAAAAGTATTATGCAGCAGGATGCTGACAGTGTTTCTATGAGTATATAAAAAGCAATATTTTCTCATACAAGAGTAGAAAGTCAAAATTGGTCCTTCCAACATGGCTTCATGCCAGGGTAAGAGATTATTGTTCTTATCCTCGATGATTTTTAAGAGAATTTGTTACTAAGCTTACTTGAGATTCATTTTATGATTTCTGAGACTACCAACCGTCCCCCACAGAAATAACTCTCTTGACTCTTCTATGAAATCACCTTCCATAGGACTAATTACCTAAGGAGACTGGAGAACAGGAGCGGAAATTAGCATGAGATGCTACAGTTTTGTGCTCCTGGGAGAATTATCAAAATTAATTCATGGCCTCAAATTCTATATACTCACAGTAGAATTGTGCGTTATGATTATTCCTCAGCTATCATATGTATTGCTCTATAATCTCTTTGATTATTAATAGTTTATTTGAAATAACTGATATTATCAATTGACATATTAAATAACTAATTCCTGGAAAATTAATACTCTGTGTGACTATATAATTCATATTAAGATGTATGAGCTGATGTAGCTATTTGGAATATGTTTGGATATTTTAACTGTCACAATTGAAATTATATAAAAGAAAAATATTTCAAAGAAAATGTCAGCATTTTAAGTCTATTCTCTTTGGTTACAGAAAAGGGAACATTTTTAAAAAATTTTTTGTCTCATGTAAAGTGAGTTGGTTGTATACAGTTAAATAGTATTTTCTTTCCGATTAACTATCAATCATATAGCTCAATAAGTGTGAACATTTCTGATGACATCATTGCCAGAATTTCCTTTATACTTAGATTTTCAAAATCAGTTTTCATCAATACTACATTCTTAAGTATTTGGAAGTATGTATTCAGCCAATACATTATGTTTCCTTCTCTTTATCAATCCAAAAATAATATAGGCTGGAAAAATTTGGTGCACTAAGTGGTTATGCTTAAAAATCAAATTATATTTTATGTTATCAGTTATATATCATGAGTAGAGAGACAAAATATTTTTTAATTTGCTGTAATATTTAGAAGAATTAATTTGTATACTCAATTAGTCTCTAGCCACAAATACAAGTATATATCATTATATTTTGGAAAAATTTTATAAAATTAGTATGTTTTGTAGCATTCTTTAGACCTACAGCCTCCTCAGGTTTTGAGACTCAGTAACTTGTTATACCTGAATTATGTTTCCTATACTGTGCATTAGGAAGGGAATCAGAGTCCAAAACAACCCCTTTTAATTTAAACTCATGAAGCCCTCCTACAATCTCCTGAATTAAAATATTGGTAAATATAAAAGCCAAGCAAAAGGATATATTGCTTACAGGTGATAATGCATTCAAAGGGAAAATATCTTAAGTAGAATTGCTTTAGCAAGTCCAACCGTTTATGGCTTACGGTAGATACTTAATGTTCCTTGCCTTGTGACCAGGAAGTCAAGAAGTGTAAAATCATGCTGAGATCCTGGCTGGAGCTCCACTCCTGACTGCAAATACCTGTTTTATTTCTGTGGACAGGAGAGAAGCAGCCATATCCCTCATTTCATCATGGTAGTAAACCCATCATGGGATTCCAGAGTCTAATCATCTAAGTATAGTTCTCACAGACACCACATAGGTAGGGGGGAATTAAGTACCAAATCTTTCTGTGGATGCAAATCATTCTGTCAACATAATGTATCTAACTAGATTAATTTGATTAACTTTTTAAGATTTTAAGTGAAAAGAATCTAGATTTAAAAAGATAGTTCAGAACTGATAAATTAATATTTCATTAGTCTCCTAAAATAAATGCACATGAAGGTAAGATGGCCTGTGTAATTAAGTATGTTTTAAAACTCATAGGTTAATATTTGTCTTAATAAGAATCACAAGATTGAATTTTTCAAATATATGAAAATTAGAATTGTGAAGAATACTTATAAATTATTTCATTTAAAATTAAAGACCTTTTAAATGTTATTTCAATGTGAAATAATTCATGTGCTAATATTTTTGATTTGCAACCCCTCTAGTAAAATATATTAATATTTAATATATTACTTAATTCTTTGATACAATATTGAGTAACAGAATAAGTTATATCTCATCAGCATAATACTTTTAATAATCAGATTATCACTCATAGGAAATGATATATTATTTTTAAGCAGGAAAAATGTCAGTGTACAGTCAACTACATCTTCTCTACTAACTCCTGCTTATGATCAAATAGTTCTATTTTAGACTAGTTTCTAAAGATTGGCATATTGAAAAATATAAATAACGGCAGATGATATTGAAAATGAAGGAAAAATCAAATATGAAGTAAAGAACTTTGAAGAACCACAAAACCATAAAATTAAAGAAGATATTTTATAAATTAAGTTGAAATAAAAATACACTGATTCATTCAAAATTTTAATGTTTAATTGAAATAATGTAGAAATTAAATCATTTATTATAACTCCAAGCTCATATCAATTTCTCCATTAACAGAACTTTCTTAACAAAGGTATGATTTTATCAATATCTGACTAAAATACTTTGTTACAATGTTATATATTTTAAGGATTTTTTTTCTGATAATTGATTTCAGAGCTTTTCAGATGGGCATCCCGTATAACTGAAATACAGTTCAAGTCAAATAGTTACTAAGGAAATAACGTAGGACACTGTCAACAGGACAAATCGGCAGCCCACATACTGGGGAAGAATCTTCACTAGCCTCCATCTGACAGGGCTGATATCCAACATTTATAAGGAACACAAGAAGTTAGACAGTAACAACTCAAATAACCCAATATTAAAAGTGGAATACAGGGGGCTGGAGAGATGGCTCAGCGGGTAAGAGCACTGATTGCTCTTCCTAAGGTCATGAGTTCAAATCCCAGCAACCACATGATGGCTAACAACCATCCGTAAGGAGATCTGACGCCCTCTTCTGGTGTGTCTGAAGACAGCTACAGTGTGCTTATAATAAATAAATAAATAATAAATAAATCTTTTAAAAAAAAATAGTGGGATACAGAGCTAAACAGAATTCTTAACAGCAGAATCTCAAATGACCAAGAAGCACTTAAAGAAATGTTCAAAGTACTTAGTCGTCAGGGAAATGCAAATCAAAGTAGCTTTCTGATATTCCATCTTACACCTGTCAGAATATTTAAGATCAAAAATTCAAGTGATAGCACATGCTGGCAAGGATGTGAAGCAAGGGAGAACAGTTGTTCATTGCTGGTGGGAGTGCAAACTTGTACAACCACTTTGGAAATCAATCTGGCAGTTTCTCAGAAAGGATAAAGTACTAGCCTAAGAGCCAGCTATGCCACTAGTGGGCAAATACTCAAAAGACGCCCAACATCCCACAAAGGCACTTGTTCATCTATGTTCATAGCAGCTTTATTTGTATTAGCCCAGAAAATGGAAATAACTTAGATGTCCCTCAACTGAAGAATGGATACAGAAAATGTGATACATCTACACAACAGAATACTAGGCAGCTATTAAAAACCAAGACATCATGAATTTTGCAGGCAAATGGATGGGACTTGAGAAAATCATCCTGAGTGAGGTAACCCAGTCCCCAATGGAAATGTATGGCATGTACTCAATTATAAGTGTATATTATCCATAAAATACAAGTACCATGCTACATTCCACAGACCCAAAAAAGCTAAACAAGAAGGAAGGCCCAAGCAAGGAAGGTAGAAGGGGAAATAAAAATAGTCGTAAGAGGCAAATGGAAGGAGGGAAAAGAGAAAGAGTAGGGACGGGGAGAGGAATAAGATTCAGGATCAGGTGTGTGGAAGGACAGGAGGGATGGCTAGATGGTCATTAGTATGAATAGAAGTATGCAAAGGATGGGGGAAGAGAGGAGGAGGTGGTGGACATCTCTAGGATGAGACAGAGACCTGGAATGAGGGAGTCACCCAAGAATCAATAGCAGTTATCTTAGCTGCAACTCACTATGCTGGGAGTATGGGACCTAAAGAGGTCACCTCCTGTAATCCGACAGGAACTGCAGTGGAGCAATAGAGACTTGCCACCCACCCACAAAACTTTCATCCCAAAATTCATCCCGTCTACAAGAAACGTAGGGACAGAGGATGGAGGAGAGACTGAGGGAATGGCAAAGCAATAACTGGGCTAGCAAGAGACTCATCTCATGGGCAAGCATCAATCCCTGACACTATTGATGGGCAAGCATCAATCCCTGACACTATTGACGATACTCTGTTATACTTTCAGATAGGAGTCTGTCCTCTGAGAGGCTGCACCTAGTAGCTGACCAAGACAGATGCAGACATCCACAGACAAACAGTGTCCTCAAAGGGGATAGGAACTTCATAGGAAGGCCAACAGAGTCAACTAACCTGGAACTTTAGGGCTCTCAGAGTCTGAACCGCCAAACAAAGAACATACTCTGGCTGGACCTAGGCCTCCACTCACATGTAGCAGATGTGCAGCTTTGCTTTTATTTTATGTGGGTCCCAAACAGTTGAAATGGGAGCTATCCTAAACTGTTTCCTGTATGTGAGACGTGTTCTCCTAGCTAGGTTGCCTTGTCCGACCTTCGTGGGAGAGAAAGCACCTAGCCTCACAGAGATTTGAAATTCCAAGGTGGGGGAACACACGGGTGGTCCCTAACCACTCAGTGGAAAAGTGAATAGGGGAAGGATTGTGGAATGGGGTAACAGGAAAGGCGGCAGTGAGGGATGCAAAGTGAATAAGTAAAAAATTAAAATTAAAAAAAAATAGAAACTTGAGTGCCTGTTAACAAACACAGTTAGTTCAGATTAATTAAAATTATCAGTGTAACTTGCGTAAAATCCTAAATTATCAAGAATATAGCAACGTGGGTGAGTTAATCTTCTTTAGAAAAAAGATACTTCAGCTTTTCTCTCTAATTAGCATTTTATGCTGGGGCAAGTTCAAGCCATTATGGCTGACATTGTGTTTGACTCTTTGAGATCAAATACTACGTGACAAAGTGCTAGAATTGCAGGCACTATAAATAGACTCATGGGAAGAAATTTCCATTCCCAATCACTCTCACTTTATTTGAAGTATGTTGTGATACATGACACAAGCATTCTTAGAAATAACACAAGCCCCTCAAAATCTTAAACACATCCCTAACTCTTTAACTACGAGCTCTGTTATTTTCTCTCTTGAAGCTAAACAATCCAGCTACACCTCATAGTGCATCTTACATAGCAAATTTCTTCTTAAATATGGTTGGCTTTCAATGAAAGGAAAACTGGTTATTTTGAGTCAAATTATGTTTATTTTGAGGTTCTTGGGGGAACTAAATAATTAAGTAGAAACTTTAAAACCCAGCACCAAAAAAGGAAAATAATCACAATTTTAAACATCTTAGTAGCTAAGAATAAACAAAGCATGTTTCTTTTAGCTAAGAATAAACAAAGCATGTTTCTTTATAGCTCTCTAAGGCCTTATACAGCATGAGAGGGAAAGAAAGCAATCCTCTAAGATACTTTAGCTCTCATGTGAGCGTGTGTGTGTGTGTGTGTGTGTGTGTGTTTCACCTAAATAAAGGTGGATGTATACTGAGTAATAAATAATAAGTAATAAGTAATAAGGATACGAGGTGTATAGTAATTCACAAGAAACATGAGACAACTTCCAATAAGCAGGAAATTCTCTGAGATTGGGTTTCATTGCTGTGAATAGATGCCATGACGAAAGTAAATCTTATAAAGGCAAACACTTCCTTGGGGTGGGCTTACATTTTGAGAGGGTTAGTCCATTATCATCATGGTGGGAAGCATGGCAGCATGCAGGCAGATATGGGGCTAGAGAATGAGCTAAGAGTTCTCCATCTTGGTCATCAGGCAGCTATGGGAAGACTGTCTTCCACAAGCAGCCAGGAAGAGGCACTGATTCCACACTGGGCATTATTTAAACACTAGGAGGCTTCAAAGCCCACTCTCAGAGTGACACACTCCCTCCAACATGGCCACGTTTACCCCAGTAAGGC
This sequence comes from Montemys delectorum, assembly GCA_019843815.1. Taxonomy (NCBI): domain Eukaryota; kingdom Metazoa; phylum Chordata; class Mammalia; order Rodentia; family Muridae; genus Montemys; species Montemys delectorum. The sequence goes on from JADRCD010144767.1 coordinate 27,539, forward strand.
CACACATTCTAATAGAGCCACTCCCCATGGGCCAAATATGCAAACACATTACTCTATGGGGGCCATTCCTGTCAAACCACCAAAGTAATCATGACACATAGTGCCTATGAGACAAATTCTGTGTCTGTGATGATTGACATGTGAAAAATGCAATATAGGCTCATAGGTTTGAAGATACTGGTACTCAAGATGTGGTGGTGTGTATTTCTTCTTCAAATTATTTCTTTTATAATACATTCAAATATTTTTCCTGCTCTTTCCTCCCTTCAAAACTTCCCATATATAGGATGTAGCACTATTTTGGATTTTTATAAAATATAAGCTTATGAAGGAACAAGGTGAGATTTCCACTGTGGTTGAGTCTTTTTTTTTTAATTTTATTTTTTAACTTTTATTGCATTATGATGAGAAAAGTTACATGATTTCAATTTATTTGAATTTGTTAACATTTAAAAACATGCTTTAAGTAAAGAGAATTGTATCACATTCTTGTTTCCCTTTTGTACCCCAACTCCTCCCAGAGACCCCCTTCAATACCTACAATATCTTTTTTGTTATAGTCTTTAAAATTTATAAAATATTATAACAATAGAAATGAGTATTATAAAAGTTGTTTGATATAAAACAACAATCACTTTAACAGTCTTATGTAGATGCTTGTCTACAGCAATACTGAAAATACATACATTTTTCATCAATATAAATTTTAAATAATTACAAACATATTAATGGTATATTTCAAAATAATACATCACTACTAGTATTGTCTTAAATGAACATAAATATATAAAGTCTTCTTGTTTGTTTGTTTGTTTTGTATTTAGTAGAGCTTAAAATCTTGGCTTTTGCTATGGTACAAGCCCAAAATAAGAACAATTTTTAGACATTATATTTCATTGTAATAAGGCTGTACTTCAATGACCCTCACATCACCAAAGAATTTTACTTCCATCATAGCTAAGTTGAGAGTTGACAGTGCTGCTGTGCCAAGGAATGAATTGTAGGCATGATTTTTGGATACAGACTTCCTGCTATGGTAAAAGTTATTTGACTTGAGTGACTTTATTCTCAGCCCACAGAGAACAGGTTACATTCATTTAAGAAATAGTATGTGTATTAAGATGGTCTATCCATAACGTCATTCACCAACTGTTTCTATGAACAATGGTTCTGCTTGGAGGGTGGCATAGACATTAGGTGTGGGTAAGAATCTGGTTCACTGGCTATGATAATTTGGAAAAGCATTCATCTCAGAGAAAGAGTATCATGTAAAGTCCTCTTCTTCAAACTTGATACAAGAGTTACAAATGTCAAACAAAGCATTCGGTTTCACTCTTTGTTGTCCTCTTACAAGCCAGTTCCCACTTTGTCTACATTTTTTTTGGGTATATAAATACTTTTGAAATATGTAAGCTGTTCTGAAAACCATAGTATAGTGTAAAAACCTGAAATAAACAATACTACTAATAGAGAGGCTGAGATAGGAGAAGCAAGATTTCAAGACCATTATGTTTTACACAGCAAGACACTATCATGTACAAACAAGCTGAAAGTGTATATAGATTATACATTATTGGACCTATTTCTTCAATTACCAAATTAGAGAGACCATTGGATGACAACAAATTTCTAATTCCTCATATTTTTGGATTTCAATCGATTAGGGTATGTTGGTAATATTAATTTTCATATTAAGATATTAAGAAAAAGTAATTATTATTTCCCATTGTTTTTGTTGTCAGAGGTGGAATTAAGTTTGTGTGTATTTGTTGAAAGATTACTTTCTTGCTTCTTCTAGGGTGTAGGTTTGCTCCTTATGTTGATGCTTTCCGTCTATTACCTTGAGGTTCCATAGCCAGACTTTACATCTTTACTTTCTAATTCCTGACTAAGGGCTCAGTGACCACACTGTGCTTTCTACATCATGGTGGACTAGAATAACTCTTTAAATGTGAGCCAAAGTAAACTTTTTTCTCTTTAAAGTCTATCTGGCCAGGTATTTGGTTACATCAATAAGAGTGACAAACCCATTGGACATCTATGATGAATGAGATGTTAGCAAAGCAGCACACTGTCATAGTTCCAGACTAAAAATATTTGTTAGTGTTGTTGTTGACGTCAGGTCTTTTCTTTGTTAACTTGATATGCTCTTTTTTTTTCTTATATTTTATACATCAATAAAAGCTAATTAAAGTGTCATAACTAATTTATTATAAGAGAGTACAAATAAAATTAGTATTATGTAAATTAGGAGAAAATTTTCAGGAAATTATTGAGGGTCCATGGGGAACGTCTTCTAAAACAGGAGATATAAAATCAATTAGTTATAGAGAGTTAAAGAGAATTATAAATAAGGAAGGGACAAATTGGGTGGGATGGAGAAAGCAGGTTAGAAGAGAAAAACTGGAAAGGATAAATAACAATAAATATTTTCAAACAAGTCTTACGAGTAGGAACAAGTTCCTACTGAAGAAGTGTACTAAATAAACTTATCTATACACATACATAAAAAGAGTCAAAATGGAGATAACCAATAATAGGGCAACAAGGTCTTTACTAGACACCAGGTGCTAACAAATAAAAAGTTAAGAGCTTATCCATATATTTTAATACATACATAATTATATTACATAATTTTTATGATATATATATATATATATATATAAATTAATTCGATCTCTCTGTCATAATAATTAAAGAAAAGTCATCAACCTGGAAGCAGGGGCACATGAGACAAATAGGAGGGGTGAAGTTTGGAATGGAAATGATGTAAACACAGTACTCATTGAAGACAGTCTCAAATGAAAAATAACTTAGAAATTCCATTTGGTTTTCTTAATAGAGGGGCACCATGATGGTTTGGTTGAGAATGGCCACTGGAGGCTCATATATCTGAATGCTTTATCACCAGGCAGGGGAACTACTTGGAAGGACTAGAAGGACTAGACATACCACTTTGTTATAGGTAATGTATCACTGGGCATGAGCTTTGAGGTTTCCAAAGACCATGTCAGGCTCTCTCTCTCTCTCTCTCTCTCTCTCTCTCTCTCTCTCTCTCTCTCTCTCTCTC
>JADRCD010144777.1:0-13751 GCA_019843815.1 Montemys delectorum
GGAATGGATATAGAAAATGTGGTACATTTACACAATGGAATATACACAGCCATTAAAAACAATGAATTTATGAAATTCTTAGGGAAATGGATGGATCTGATATCTCATTTATATAGAGCTCAAATGTTAGATAATCTGAAGGGTGATTATGTCATATCCTTTTATGTCAACTTGACACAAGCTAGAATTATTTGAAATGACAGGACCTAACTGGGAAAATGCCACCATAAGCTCAGACTTACAGATATGCTTGCATGAAGTTTTCTTAATTAATGATTCATGGGGGAAGGCCCAGTTCATTGTAGGTAGTGTCATCCCTAGGCTAGTTGTCATGGGATCTATAAGAAAGCAGGCTGAACAAACCAAAAAGAGCAAGCCAGTAGGTAGCACTCCTCCATTACCTATGCATCAGCCACTGCCTCCCGGTTCTTGCCCTCATTGAGATCCTGCCATGATTTTCTTAAAAATAAACAGTGATGTGGAAGATTAAGCCAAATAAACACTTTCCTCCCTAAACTGCATTGGTCATAATATTTAATTACAGCAATAATACCCTAACTACAACAGTGATAAAATATAAATGGCACCATTTGGAGGTGGAATCTTGATGCTGAAAGGAGAGCTCCTTTTCTTAGTCTGTATAGTGATATTTAAGATGCATTGAAAATTTTCTGTTTCATTGATGACAGTCTTAGTGTACTAAGTGTGCTATATGTCAACTAAAATTACATCTATCTTTTTTTTTTGTTTCATCAAATGATGAGAGCCTTGTCAGCTCCTTGAAAAACAAACTTTCCCCTTGAAACTAATCTTGAATTTGGATGATGTGCTCACTTAAGGACTATTAACTATGTCAACCTGTATCCTCACTTTTAGCCTTTGGACCATTTGTAAATTATTTTTAATAGAGTTACAAGTATATACTGAGGTTCAGAGGTACAATGCTTAGGGATCTTTTTCATCTTATCATTTAAATTCCACACCTTTGTTTTTTTATTTTAGAAGGTAGACATTCATGAATTCATTTTGGACCTGATACATTTTTTCCTAATCCTATCTGACTGAAAATAGTATGTCTGAGCCATAGAAAAAGTAATTCCTAGGCCAGATTGATCCTGGACTTCCCTCAATTCATGATTTCAAATGGCTTACCTTTCCTATCGATTTCTTTCTCCCTGAACCAGCTAATCAAATCTCTTCATCCCAGTCCTCAAATCCCTGAGCTAGAGCTCATCATCCTTCATTCTCTCCTATTGCTTTGCCTCTGTGAAAGTCTTAGTCTCTCTCACTTTACCTCCCAATGCCACTTCAAAGTTTGCCTGCTCTCCCACTTCAGGAAAACATCATCCAAGTTCAATTATTTGGAAGAAAAAAACTAACAGACAAGAACTTCAAGATGAAAAGGGCAGGCCTGAATACACCCCGTGAACACCCATCTGCTTTCCTCTCTTGGAGGAAACATTCTCTCAAAACTGCCAGCTTCCTTTCTGCATGGAGAGAATGCATGTAGCTATTTTCCCATCTCCTCAGATTCTTGGGGAAAAAATCACAGAATAAAATACATTAAAGATCATTGGATTTCAGAAGCAGACAAACTAATTTACAAGCAAACATTCTATTGTTTAAAAATTGGGATTGGCTCAAAATAAGACCTTTGCTGAGATTTTGGTTGGTTTAGGTCTGGTGCAGTCTTGTGGTGCATGTAGTCACAGTCACATCCACTGTGAGTTCATGTCTCTAATGGTGCCATCGTGTCCCACAAATACACTTTAGCTGTAGACAACCACTTATGGCTTATCTCACAAATGACAAATAGACCAATAAATTTCAACTGATCAGAAAGCAAAGCAGTACACTGTTAAATTTTCCTTTTCCAAGACCCCCAAACTTTGATCCTCTTAGTCTGGGTGCTCTGAAAAGCCCTCCTAAAAGCAGGCTAGCCTGAGTTTAAAATGTTCCCAACAACACTGTCTGATCCTGTGACAGCTACCCCAAGCCCAGTCTGCATACACTTCGAGTGTTGACATCAACGTTCATTGCTCTCCAGGAAACAAAATCCTAATTTTTGTCAGAGTGTGATGGTTGAAAGTGAGATGATAACATCTTATTGTTGCTACTGTTATAATAATTGTTTCCATCCTCCTTCATAGAATTGTATTAAATTCTGTCTTGACAAAGTCCATATATGTTTGTTTGTTTGTTTGTTTGGGGTTTCATAGATATTTACATAATAGACATATTTGAGTTGGTGTTAAGTACTTGTCTCTTCCTCACCCTCTGGTCCTCTGAGTATCTTTCTCAGTTTTTGATATTTTTATTTGTTTCCCAAGACTTTTATAGTCTGTTCTTTGCCAGTTTGTCTGTCTGTCAGTTTTTTGGATTGCAACTAAGAATAAAAGGACAGCATTGATCCATTTTGTTAATCCATTGCTCAAAGTAGCTGGTGTCTTCAGTATGTAATTTAAGTAATCCAGAAACTTTTTCCTACTACTTACTTGGTAATTAAAGTAAAATGAGAAATGAGTATTTTCTCAAACCTACCTTTAGTCTAAGTTTTGTAACATAATTTGTGTTGCTTTAGGGCAAGTCCCTTGATCCCTTTATCCCTAATTATCTTGTCTACACCTGATAATATTAACGGGCCTTAGATGGTCTGATGTGTATTTAATGAGATGCAGACAACTTTGTTTTAAAGTGTATCAATCATAGTTCAAATGTATTCTATTACTCTCATTAAAATTGCTAATTGTGTTTATGGCATTTTCTTTCAGTGGTTCCTTGTAAAGGCATTGAAGTATTTTTATTAATCTACTAAACCTATTTACATATGAACACAGATTTTGAATTAACCTCCGTTTAATAGATGAGGTGTTAATTAAAGAGATGTTTGACAAAAGCCACTTGAAAAATCAGTTGTCTTGAAAAACCGGAAAAAAAGAAAAAGAAAGAAAAAGAAAATCAGCAAGTCAAAGGTATCTCTGACAATGTGACAATGACATATTCCTGAGGGAAATTACAAAATGAATATTTGTTTCAAAGAAAATAAGCATCTAATCAATAAGAATAGTAATGGTAATGATGAGGAACCAGGGATTTTGTGTACACTATTTTCTCATGGAGAAGTGGATGCTGGAGAGTTTGGAGATGGTGCCAGGAAAGATAGAGTAAGATATAGAAGGTGCCATTAATGTTCCCCAAACACTGCAGATGCACTGGTGTCAAGCTAGAGTGCTAATTCCAGATACTAGATTTGTGCAGAAATAGTATGTGAGTCTCTTAAACCCAAAGCATCTGGTGCCTTTTTGATTCCTTTTTCCTATTTCCTCTTTCCGAAGTCCTTTTCAGTGGTTTAATTGCCAGATGAAGCATGCCTGTAAGCAACAACAGAAAAATTTTAAGTGAGTCATATTTGACTTCTTATGTTCAAACCAGTGAAATTTGTGGTTATTAAATGTAGTGGTCTGAATGAGAATGCCCCCATAGACTCATAGTTTCAATGCTTAATTACTAGGGGATGGAATTGTTTGAGGAAGATTAGAAAGATTGGAAAGAATAGCCTTGTTGGAGAAGAGAAGTCACTTGGATGGGCTTTAAGATTACAAAAGCCCACACCAGGCCAGGTATCTGTTTTTCTCTCCTTGATGCCTGTGGATCAGGATATAAAACTCTTAGATACTGATGCAGCACAGTCTCCGCTTCTTCCCTTTATAATAGTGTAGCAAGCCTCCAAAACTGTAAGCAAATGCTTTCCTTTAGGAGTCATGCTATCTCTTCTCAGCAATAGAGCAGTAAATAAGAAACTTGAACCCTATATAAAAGCCACATTGACTTGTGTAATAAGACGATGTCTGGACATTTGGCTGTTATATTACTAGATTTTGATATACAAGTTTTGGGATAAGATATCACTGAAATGACATAAATCCCCTTCAACAAGTAGCTCTGATGATAGCAGTGTTGATATTGCTGCAGATAATTATCATGGTAATGATGGTGATGATTAGAACATAAAGGGATATTCCCATGATCTCAGAAATCAGGAGCATGTGTGATATTTAAAAGACCAATTGTAAAAAGACAGTAACAATTTTCTTGCCACAAAGACTTCCAATGAATGACTAAGAGATAGTTGCCTTCCCTCTGACTCCTAATCCCTACATCATACTAAACTGTAACATTGAGGAGGACTCCTTATAGAAAGTAAAGATGAAAATTGAACTTCCACATTCATGTATAAATACATTGCTATTACTATTCATAAGGAAACATCATAGATTATAACACAGGATATTTCCCTTAAATGTATGCATTTATATAAGTGTAAGATTGGTATTGACTTAGCCTTCAATAACTTTCTTTAAATGTAATAATATTTTCTTCTTTCTATAAATATGGTTCTTTTAATGCTTTCTAGTATACTCATGTGTTTATATAAAACATAACTTTAATAAATTATAGACAGTAGATAGATGAGAATAGGAATTTTCATACTCAAAAAATTGTAGGTGTTTCCAAAGGGTTGTGTGCATTCCCTCAAAATATACAACAAATAAATAATTTATACTTAAAGCAGCAATTTACAAATGTAATCTTAATATGAGCTACAAAATAAATGTCAAGAGCTGTCACACAAAATAGGCCAATCATAGCAGTTAAGAAAATCAGAATAAGTAAATTATAAATAGTGTTGAGCAAAGAATGATACTAACCTATTTCTTAGCTATGAAGAAAAGTGTCCATAATTAAGTCCTCCTACACTGCTCCTACCCAGAAGAACAGAAAAGAAAACCCTACATGATACACTTAACTGGCTTATAGTTTGGAAAATGTCACCACGCCATAAATTTTTATCATTCCTACTCAGATGTCCTCAGAGGGTCCTCATTAGAAATATAAGAAAAATGAAGGAGGAGAAAGTGAGATCAAAGAAGCAATTATCACTTTTGTGTTTAATTACAGACTCTTAGATAAAAACATCAACAAAACTTGGACTTATATCAGAGTTCCTATTATAGCTATATTAATTGAAAATTGTCAAAGTGGCTATGTAGTCATTGGGTACATCCAAATCACTTCATGAACAATGTTCAGACTCAGTGTCTCACCATTTGCTTTCCCAGATCAAGTCATTCCTAATGATGCCCAGGATATTTGTTTTGCTGCTGATGACCAATATATTATTACTTCTTTGCACTGAATTCATTATCTTCATGTATGATGTCTTTGGACACATTTATCTGTATTTTCTGTTCCTCTCTCCTCCCATTCCTCTTCTCTCTGTCCTGTCCTCTCTCAACCATTTTTTATTGTCATTTCTTCTCCAACTCCATATTTTCCATCCTTCCAATTTCTCTTTGCATTCTTTCTTATTTTTCCTCAACCTTTCCCTATCCCCTGCTTTCTAACTTTCTGCTATCTAGATTTTCCCACAAAGGGCATAAAATTGAGGTCTGTACCAATGCTTATATACATTCCCAGCAGCTTTACTTAGAACCAGCCAAACTGTGTGTAAATTTAGTAATGTAGTGGATTTAAAAAAATCATGATGCAGCTATACAATGATATATTATTATTCAAGTTAAAAATAAGCAAGTTATCAAATGTGAAAAATATAGAGAAAATCAGTCCAGGTTATCAATTGAAAGACATTGATATTAAAATGCATTTTATATGCTTCCAGCTACATAATATTCTGAAAATGGAAATTTATAGAAAATGAAAAAGAATTAATAAATTTCAGTAGTTAAGAGAAATTAAGGAAAGAGCTGTAAAAGAACCAAATATAGGGCTAAACTATGATCTATGCCTGTATATACTTGTCCAAACATATAGAATGTAGACCACCAAGAGTGGATCCTTGAACAAACAGCTTATTCAGGTAATTATAGAGGTTGAGAGACCATGGCATGGTGTACTGACAGTGAAGGAGATGAATAATATATAGGAAACAGGGGTATTATGTACCTACATCTTTTCTGAATTTTCTAGAAACCTGAAAACACTCTACATAAAGGAGATGAAAGCAAAGGTCACCTGCCTGCTAATCCACCTCTCAGAATTTCCTGGCCCCTACAATACTGTTTTAGTTTTAAACTACTCCTAATCAAAAAAGATAAATATTGCATGTTTCCACTTATAGAAAACGTTAGTGGTTGTCAAATTTATTTAAAAAGAAATATGTTTGGCTATTACTGGGGTTCAAAGAGAAAGAAAAATGGGCATGTATTAGTTATTGGATATAGAGTTTCTGTTGGTATCAGAAAATTTGTATACATGTACAAATTTCTCAAAAAAATGTATTTTTTAATAAACTTCACAACTTTCTGGACATGATGGCACTTGTCATCAATTTCTGCACTTTTGAGTCAGAGGCAGGAATATCTCTGTGAGTTTGAGGCCAGCATGCTCTACATATGTGAATCCAGACCAGCCAAGGTTATATGGGGGAAGTATTGTCTCAAACAAACAGACAAACAAGTAAACAAACAAAAACATAAAAGGGGGTAAAAATACTCTAAGCTTATAGTCCAGGGGTCAGGGAGGAGTGGGCTTTATGCTTTTCTAGAAATGACAGAACTACTATACACATGAACTTAAAACAATTGTGGTTATCTACAGAAAACCTGAATAAGATCAAGCCTGTCAGCATTCTAACATTGAAAGAGAGATGTTATACATATACTGCTGGAGCCATTAGTCCCACCATGTGTACTCTTTGGTTGGTGATTTAGTCCCTGGGAGTTCTGAGGGTACTAGTTAGTTCATATTGTTGTTCATCCTAAGAGACTGCAAATTCTTCAGCTCCTTGAGTCCTTTCTCTAGCTCCTTCGTTGGGGACCCTGTGCTCAGACCAATGGATGGCTGAGCCTCTACTTCTATATTAGTTGGGTACTTTAGTCCTGTGAAGGTTCTATGCCCCATTGTAGGGGAATGCCAGGGCCAGGATGCAGGAAAGAGTGGGTTGGTGAGCAGAGGGAGGGGGAGGGACCAGGTCTTTTTTTTTCTCTTTTGTTTTGTTTTCTTTTCTTTTATTTTTTTCTTTTTCTCGGAGGGGAAATTTGGAAAGGAGATATCATATGACATGTAAATAAAAAATATCTAGTAAAAGTTAATGTATTAAAAAAAAAGAAAGGGAGGTGTTAAGCCCTCATCTCTATTTAAAGGTCTATTGGGAATTAATGGCTTCAAGGACAGGGTCAGTTTTCTCTAATTGTGTGCCTCCTCACAGGTTAACTATTCTCCAGTGAATGATACCACACTCGACCCAGGAAATACAGGCATTCATAGATTGAATTTATAGTATTATTAAAAGGGGAGGAGTATATATGACAGAAGTTATGAAGAATAATAGGAGGTGGATATGACCAAAATACCGTGCATTAAATTCTCAAGTAACTAATAAAATATTATATTTTGAAATAAATTTTAAAAGAAAATATAATAGATAATGGCAGTATTTGTTCAGTATTGTGATTATGAGAAATTCCATGGTAATTTTACCCTTTCAAACTGATTATTGATACACACACACACACACACACACGTGTGTGTGTGTGTGTGTGTGTGTGTGTGTGTGTATCAACAAATAAAGTTGAAAGAATTAATTAAAATTTGCTAAGAGATATTTTGCTGAAACTTTCGTGTAAGCAGTAAATTATGTTAAGACTTATAAACATTGCCTAAGTGAGATCATTGACCTTGGAATGACATTTCCATCTGCTTTCTGATGCTTCTGGAAAATCATAGCTCTGCAGTAATTTGGCCATGTTTCATGTGGCATATGCATCACATCAGAAACAGACATTAATAAAATATTTTGTGTGCTCATTCTTTACCAAGATCTTGTTAACTCCGACCAAAATGCTAAACTGATTACATTTATAAATCTAAGGCCTAGTTTGGAATATCCCTGGCTGAGAAACATCTGTATATAGCTCTGCTTCTTGGTTAGGTGGGAAAGTTAGGGAGGGTAGAAGATCATTCCTCTATTGGTATATTCTTATAATTTATTAGGATCAAATATCATCTTTGACCCAGTCTTTGTTTCCATGTGTAATGGTCAGAATGCTGAAAGCATTCTAGAAATGGAACCTACCCAGAAACTGAGAGGTGAACATTCCCCTTGAGGCTTCTGTTCAGTGCAAATGATGAAAAAAGAGACATCTGCCTCTCTTGTACTTAATGACATTTTTGCTAAATTAGGGTTTGATTTAGACTTGTGACTGTAAAAGATATTAATGAAAAATTCATTTTAAGCTTATAGAAACAATAGTGATCCCTTTTCTGCATGAAACCTCTCAATATTTATCTATCTCCTTACCCATGATTTATAAGAAGCAGCCAATGTATTCAATGATAGTTTTAGTGTCTATATACATGTGGGAATGTGCATGCCACAATGCACACATAGAATTCAGAAGCTAATATTGGCCTTTTACCTTTTCTGAAGCATGGTCTTTGTTACCTGCTGTTTATATGAAACTAACTGGCCAGAAAGCTTCTAGAAATTCTTTGTGCCACACTTCTCACATTGGGAAGATGGGGAATATGGCTTGCATGTGATAGTATGGGGCTTTAGATGTTCTCTGAGACTTCAATTTCAGATCATTCAACTTACAGAACAAAAACTTTACACTCTAAGCCATTTACCCAAGGCAATCTTTAGTGGATTTTTTAAGTAAGTGACAGCAATAGATCTCAAAATGGATGGTCTGACTTCCTGTCTCAAATTTTCACCCATTATACAAGGTTGGGTTTTTCTGAAATGTGAGTTCAACAACAAACTGACAAAGTGACTTAGAAGAAGAATATACTTTGTTTGATTTTATTGTATTTTATGCCTTAGCAGTAGAGGATATCCAAGTCTTGCCAGTTTCTAACATTTTGGGGGTTGGGGTATTTCTAAAATATAGAACAATGGACTAGCATGAGAACATCTGACTTTTAAACTTTTAATTTACTATCATTAAAGTTATTGCTATGTTGGCAATAACTATATGCTATCCTGAGATCTAAAAATAAGAATGACCAAAGGCAATTTCTTATCGTTTGATATTTATGAGTGTAATTATGGAGGTGGGGGTAGGGAGTAGGATAGAGATATTCTCTTGCAGATAAGGGGGAGGAGGAATGAGATGAGGAACTTTTTGAGGGCAGATCTAGAGGGGCTTAATGCCAGGACTTTAAAAAAAGATTAAAGATAAATATTTTAAAAATTAAAAAAATAGTTTAAAATAGAGATAGAAACAGAAACAAATAGGAACACTTTTAGCTTCAGAATATTTGTTTTCATTGAGATATTACAGGAACTCTAAAATAAGATACCATTGACAAATCATCCCAAATAAGTAGAATTTTACATTACCTTTTTCTAGAAGGACAATACAGATGTTTTGTTGTTGTTGATGTTTTGTGGAATGTTTCTTCTATTATTCCATGTTAAAAGTCAACTTCAGCTAGAGAATGAATAAGAATTTAGATGTTCAGTGTCCCTCTCTGTATTTTACCTTTAATGTCAAGTATATGCAAACCCATTTCCATGACCCTCTATGGCACATACCTGCTTCCCTAATCATAGAATCCTATATTGAGAGCCCACATTTTTATACCATTTCCCTCATTAGCACACAAGATATATTGGTCAAGGTCAATGGTTATATTTTGGAGTTCTAGCTTGAGTAGACATCATTTCAAAGCTTGAAGTAAAGAGAACAAGTTCTAAAGAATATCAGAGACAAATGTGTTACATAGAGTTGGTTATACAAGGAAGAATGAGATTTTTACATGAAAAATGAGTAAAGAAAATGAAGATGAAAAGAGAAAGGATATGTAGTAGACATTCCTCGGGTGTTGCCCATAATAATGTCACTTCTTCAATCCTTGTAGTTCAAGCTACAAAGTCATGAAAGTATAAGTAATAAGATTTAAAATTTAGAGAGCGCTATTGTCTATATACATCTATGAACCATTTAGAAGGAGGAAGTATAAAACTATTATTATTCTTGTTTTGTTATCTTCATGTTGCACTGTGATATTATTCTAGGTAATTAACAACCAAGGATAAACAAAGAATGAAAAGTAAATAACCATGCAAATACAAAAATACCATTATCCTCCATTTCAGTGAAGTTCCTGTGCCTACACAAAGGAGATCAGCTGTGAACATCACTGTGCTATATTGCTTGGTTAACATTAAGCATAAAGCTATTGGTTGTTTATCTTTAAATCATGGTATTTCCTGTTCTCTATTTCATTTAATGAAGCTGATATTTCACTGAACTGCATATTTATTTTTAATTGCTTCAGTCATTATTTTTTTCCTTTCCACATACATTGTAGAATAAACTTGTCTAATCTTACAGAAAAGTATCTCACTAGACATTTTATTGAAAGAGTGGATATGGGATAGTGAAAGAGGGGGAACTGGGAGGAGAGGAGGGAGGGAAAACTGCTGTTGAAATGTAATATATGAGAGAAGAATACATTAAAAATTCAACTCACTTGAAGTCATCATATGAGTGATCTAAGAAAGAAAAATGTGTGATCTTATCAATTTATTTGACAAAATTTAAGATCTAGGAATAAAACCAAACTCCTTCTTCAGGCTTTAGGATATCTACATAAAGCATGGATAACATTATAGATTAAATGAAGTCCATGTTTACCAATGCATGTTATTGCAACTAATGTAATGTGGATCTACCTAAAAATTCTGAGTATAGATAATATAATATTCACTATTAAATACACTGTAACATAGAAGTATGGTACATCAGTATTTTCCCAGAACCAATATCTAAAACAGTATATAGGTATAGTATCATTATGTTATTTAAGAGAGTCTTGCATTCTGGATCTGAAAACAACAGGTAACACGAATAGTATTTTGAAAGGTAGTTACTATGTGAAGCATGGGACAGATCATTTTTTAAATCTTCCAACTTCTTTGTCTAAAACTGTTTCTTGACACTATTAAGAAAAATCTCAAATCATTTTATACATAACATGTAAAATACTAAGCAAAACCCACATCATTTCTGTGGGTGAAAAATCTTCCACCTCTTCAGCCACCCTTCTACCAAAAGGAGCCTAAGAAATCTGTTTAGGTTACAGAATATTTGAGTTATTGAGGAGGCATTTACTTTCCTTAACCTTGGAAATAGGGGTTTTATAAAATGACCCCAAATTACTTAATCTCAATGGAAATTAAAGAAGGAAGTAGACGCCAGCATTGTACTGCCAATTTCTAAGAGATTGGCTTCCATCCAGTGAATCATATTAATAGAAACTCTGTGTTGATGGTTTCAGTCCTATGCAGAAAAGCACCATTTTCTGAGTTTAAAGAAGATGTACTTGGTGTCAATGACATCTTCTAGGGTCAGTGCATGGCCCAGCACACCCCATTCTGGAGGGGTATCAAAAGGTCCTCAGGTTTTGGTCACAGTTGAATTTTTACTCAGTTGAGATGCAGGGGAGGAAACTCTGCTTCCTAAAACCCTAATACAAAACAGACTTGCCTACAAAAACACGGGGCTCCTGTTTACTTGTGTCTGATGATTGTGTCATATTAATATAGAGAAATTAAGTGGAACATTTAAAAATAATTCTAAGACCTGTGGAGAGACTCAACAGAGAAAGGTACTTGCCACTGAGATAGGTAACATTAGTTCCCTTCTGAAGCCTCCATCATGGAACCAAAGAACTAAGTCACTGATGTTGCCCCCTTCCCTGAAGAATACACAAAAGAAGACAGAATAAGACAATGTCACCATAGTACAAATAGTACCACATTCTGTGATAGCATTGTAATCCTCCTATGCCTCTTTTTTGGGTAATTTTGTGTGATTTTTGTAGGGTTTCAGGGGAGAAACTTGGAGCTCCTTTGCTGGCACATTCAACAACTCAATCTGCCAGTCAAATGATGTTTGTCTCCTGTGTGTCTGCCCACATCCCCTCTTCCTATGAGGACATTAGTCATATCATATTGGTGCCCTTTCAACTCCAGCATGATTTAATCTATATAAATCATGGCTGATTACTCTCCAATTGTCCTATTTTCAAACAAGGTCACATTCTGAAGGACCTTATAACCTGAACAAATTTTTTCAGGGATCACACGCAGTCCATAATGTATCTATTACATCAAGTTGAAGTAGATTAAGCTATAATTGCAAAGTCAAAGTTGCATGTAATTTATAATGTAAAACATTGGCCTCCTGTTCACAATGACAACAGATTCTATTTTTAGTAACTTAGGATCCAAAATAGTCACAGCAATGATTATTTTAAAAGTTGTGGTCATTTTGCCACAAGTAATTGGGAGCATTCAAAATTTCACAAGTGGTCTTTAAAAATCCATAGGCCCAAGAGAAGCAGGCAATACATACTACATTTCACAAAAAGGCAACAGAATTATAACACAGAATTATTTCATCTGCAAAGAACAGAAAAACTTGCTAATATAAGTGCAAATATTGAAGTGTTTTCAGTATTTTTTTTCAGAAAGGATCTTGTATCCCAGGCTGACTTCAAACTCTCTATCAAGCTATATATGGCCTTGAACTTCTGATACTTCTGCATCCATCTCCAAAATTCACAAACTAGTCCTACCATGTCCAGTTTATGTAGTTCTACGATCAAATTCAGGGCTTTTTTGCCTGAATTTTTTACCCTAGAAACTTAGCCCAGTTTCTTTCTTTCTTTCTTTCTTTCTTTCTTTCTTTCTTTCTTTCTTTTTTTTTACATTTTTATTTTTTTATTTTTATATTAGATATTTTCTATATTTACATGTAAATTTTTCCTTTCCCAGGTTCCCCTCCAAAAAACAAACAAACAAAAACAACAAGAAAAAACCCCTTTTGCCTCCCCCCTCCCCATGCCTGCCACCCCACCCTCTCCCACTTATTGGCCCTGGCATTCCCCTACACTGGGGCACAAAACCTTCACAAGGCCGAGGTCCTTTCCTCCTATTGATGATCGAATTTTCAATCCTCTACTATACACATGCTGCCAGAATATTCAGTCCCACCCTGTATAGTCCTTGATAGGTGGTTGGGTCCCTGGGAGCTCTGAGGGTACTAGTTAGTAATTGTTGTTCATCCTAAGGGGCTGCAAACCATTCAGCTTCATAGAACCTTTCTCTAATTCCTTCCTTGGAGACTGTGTACTCAGTTCAATGAATGGCTGTGAGCCTCTACATCTGTATTAGTCAGATATTGTCAGAGCCTCTCAGGAGATAGCTATATGCTTGTCCTTCCTTCAGTCTCTGCTCCATAGTTAATCTCTGCTACTCCTTCTGTGGGTATTTGATTCCCCTTTTTAAGAAGGAATGAAATGTCAACCTTTTGGTCTTCCTTCTTCTTAGGTTTCTTGTGGTTTGTGTGTCGTTCTCCCTGTATTCCAAACTTCTGGGCTAATAACCACTTATCAGAGAATGCATACCATGTGTGTTCTTTTCTGATTGGGTTACCTCACTCAGGATGATACTCTCCAGATCCATCCATTTCCCTAAGAATTTCACAAATTCATTGTTCTTAATAGCTGAGTAGTACTCCATTGTGTAGATGTACCACAGTTTCTGTATCCATTCTTCTGTTGAGGGACATCTGGGCTGATTCCAGTTTCTGGCTATTATAAATAATACTGCTATGAACATGGTGGAGCATGTGTCCTTATTATATGTTGGAGCATCTTCTGAGTGTATGCCCAGGAGTGGTATGGCTGGGTCCTCTGGTAGAACTATGTCCAATTTC
>JADRCD010144787.1:0-11435 GCA_019843815.1 Montemys delectorum
TAGTAATTTTGATTTTTTTGAGACAGGGTTTCTCTGTGTAGCCCTGGTAGTCCTGAAGTTTGCTCTGTAGAGCAAGCTACCTCTGCCTGCCGATAATGGGATTAAAGGCATGTGCTCTCACATCTGGCTGTCAGCTGACTTCTCTGTGAGATGAGGGCTGTGCTTGAGTCAACCTCTTTCCCATTGCCAGGTCACACAGGAATTCCTTGCTTGTGGCTTTAGCACTACCGTCCAGCCAGAAACAGCACCATTATCCCTGTATCTCTATATCTTAAAGAGTACATCAGGGCTAACTAGAGGTAGGTTTTAACAGTTTGCTGAGCAGTTGGGAATGGAAACACACACCTTTTGTGGAGCATTTGCTTGGCATGCACAAAACCCTGGATTCCATTCTTGGCACCACACAGGCCAGTGGTGGCTCACATCTGTAATCCTAGCCGTCTGCAGAAGAGACAGAAGAACCAGGAGTTCAAGGTCCTTCTTGGCTACTGTATTAGTCAGGGTTCTCTAGAGTCACAGAACTTATGGTAGTCTCTATGTAGTAAAGGAATTTATTGATGACTTACAGTCTGTAGTCCAACTCCCAACAATCAACTCCCAACAATGGTCGGCAACAGCTGTGAAAGGAAGTCCAAGGATCCAGCAGTTGCTCAGTCCCACAAGGCAAGCAGACGAAGCAGAGAGAGCCTTCCTTCTTCCAATGTCCTTACATAGGTCTCCAGCAAAAGGTGTGGCCCAGATTAAAGGTGTGTGCCACCAAACCTCTAATCCCAGATGACCTTGCTTGAACTCGTAGATCTTCCAATCTAAATCTTCTAGGATTCATAGCCACTATGCCACCACACCTTTAATCCCAGATGATCTTGAACTCATAGATCTTCCTATCTTAATCCTCTGGGATTCATAGCCACTATACCTCAAGATCTCCCTGCCAAGATTCAGGTTGGAAACGTGTATCTCTCAGCCTCCAGATTAGGGCCACAAGTGAGCCTTCTAATTCTGGATTGTAGTTCATTTCAGATATAGTCTAGTTGACAACCAGGAATAGCCACTACAGCTACATAGCAAGTTGGAGGCCAGAGTGGAATAAATGGGGCCCTGGTTTTTTGTTTTGTTTTTTTGTTTTTTGTTTTTTTTAATCAATTTGCACATTGTTGGCTTAGTGTTTGGAAGGTGCCCAGAGTCAGATGGCCTCCTTCCACCTTCCCTTTCACAGTCATTGTTTCTCTCTCAGTGCTGCCCTAGAATAGGTGTCAAACAGGAGGATGCCAGGAGACTGAAGATGCCCTGCTGGAGGCCCCTGAAAGAAAGCAAGCTTCATTAAGAAAGGATAGGAGACTCAGAAAGGGTTTGTGGATGACGAGTCTGCTTCCTCATTGACTGCTTTGACTGCTGCTCATGTGGTATTGGGTGTCATCCCCCCCCCTCAAGAGTTTGTACCTATTCACCTCAGTAAAGGAGGCAGTGGAAACCCAAAGAGAGGATCCCGTTCAAATCCAGCTCAGTGAACTGAGAAGATCATCGGAGTTACTTATGGAAGGATGGGTGATCCTCCAAACAGCTACCCCACCCCAAAGCCCCGTTGCAGCATGGGAGCACAGATACATATTGCATCCCCCTTAAGCTACCCCTCTGTCTGCTACACACTCAAGCATCTGCTGAGACCATCTGCAGCTGGACAGCGTTGTGTGCCGTGTGGTAAGGCAAGGAAGGAGCAGCTATCATTTTAGGTGAGGGCCTGATGGTCCTCCCTATGCCTTCCTTCCACTGGTGCACTTTCACAGACTTGATCTAGGAAGCGAAATCGTGGTCTGCCTCATTTCAAGATGGCAATGGCCATGTCATGCCCAGAGAACTCATATTCCACAACCCAAGGGCATGTTCAGGGTGAAGAATCCAGACCGTTTTCTGTGGGTATGTTATTATTATGGCCTGACCTCCCCCCACTTCCCAGAATAGCTGTAGCCATTTTGTTCCAATCCTGCCCGCTATTTCATATTGTTGCTGTAACATGCCTGTTGGTCACTGACACAGAGAAGTGACTTGGCTCAAGGACATGCTGGCCACATATCCTTTTTTGTTCTGTATGTTCTGAATGCTCTGTATGAGGTTTGCTAATCTTAAGAAATTCCACAAAGCTTTACATAGGACCCATGAAGTCAAAGGTCAATGTGAACTGTTATGTCTTGAGTAAGGCTGACCACCGGGCAGCCCTTCCTGCACCTAACTATGAGCTCACTGTGGTTTTTGTGGCTGACACTGAAGAATGCTACTAATAAGGTAAAAAGTCATAATAATACTCATGCTCTGTTATCTGACTGTTCTGAAATTCCCCTATTCACCACCCATCCACCCCTGCCCCCCACCCCCTTTACCTTACTCAGGACCAATCAAGTTAACTGATAATGCTTTGCCTAGTAAACCAACTGCTCCCCTCCTTGCCCTTTGAACTTTTAAACCTGGTTTCTCATATAAAAGGCCTGCCCTGAGGACAGACTGGTGCCACAGTTAGGTTTTTCCTTCTTGTGGTCCTGAACATCCAGCATTATGATGTGTGTTTGATAAACTACTCTTGCTTAACTGGGGCTGGTATGCATATGGTTTGTGTGGCAATTCCCAGACCCCAACAGTTATAGTTTTACAAAAGCCTTCTCTGAGAGAGAGAGAGAGAGAGAGAGAGAGAGAGAGAGAGAATAAAAGAAGAAAGAAAAAGGGAAACGAAGGAAAGAAAAGAAGAGAAAAGCTGCAGCAGCCCTGTTGTCTCATGCCATGGTCATGTTGACGGATTGGTTAGGTCACGGCTTACTTAGTTCTCAAGCTTAGAAACAGAATTTGAAAGATGAGGGCAGGGCTTCTGTCTGCCATGACCCTCAAATGTCCTAAACATCACTCTTTAAACACTGAGTCAGTGAAGGAGAGAATGAGATGAGGTGCTTCTCTCAGGCCCCTGTCAGCACACTTATTCAAATTGAAAAATGAAGTCAGGCTGTTCCTCATAGGATGTGAATCTGGCTTAGCCTCTGAGGACCGGCTCTGCCAATGAGGTCATCTGAGGGCAAATTCTTCATAAATGCAATGACCTAATACAGCATCCCTATAGTTTAGGTAAGAATGTTTATAACATAATTAAAAAATGAAACTCACCAATAACTTTGGGATTAATAAATTGGGGCTACATATCTCTTTTAAATTAGCAAAATTACTGGAGACTATTCATTTTGAGACAGGGCTTCAGACTCTCAAATCTTCTACTGATGCCAGTACTCAGAGGATCTTCAAGTGAGTCAGTCCCTCCCCTCTCATGTCCCATCACCCCCATCCCCATCGAGACAAGTTAGCAAAAGTCTTACACAATACAATGTTTTACAGTTCTAGAGGTCAGAGGTCCAACACAGATCCACTGGGCCAAAATGAGCAGGGTCTTCTGGAGAAGGAGAAACAACTGTGTTTTGCTTTTTCCAGCTTCTGGAAGCTTCTTGCAGCCTATGGCACACGTATTTCTTTATCTTTAAGCTAACAATGGCTACTTGAATCTTCCTTGTGATACTATCTCCGATTCTCTTCCAATCAGGATGATTGTAGTCACACTGTGCCCTCCTGGATAATCCAAAATACATTCTTTTAAAGTCAGTCAATTAGCTGGGCAGCAGTGGTGGCACATATCTTTAATTCCAGCACTCAGGAGGCAGAGGCAGGTGGATCACTGAATTCAAGGTCAGCTTGGTCTACTCAGCAAATTCTGAAACCTTGTCTCAAAGAAGCAAAAATAAAACCAGCAGATTAGAAGCTTTGATTCCCCTTGTTAAATACCACCACATATTCCTCCACTGTGGGGGGTCTAGGGTCTGTGAACATCTTTGGGAGACCATCATTTTGTTTATCACACTATTATCTTACATCACCCTTATGAGACATTTATTTCCACACAGCGAGGTCAATTCCAGGTCCTCCTGGCTTGCTCTGAATAAGCTGCAGTGTGGTGTAGTAATATATACTCCACACTCAATAAAATGTGCAGGGCTGAAGTGTTAGCAAATATTTATATAGTTATAAGCCCTTGGCATCACCTTCCATAGTTGATATTATGTAAACTGACTGCACCTGTGCCTCGATCTTTTTTTTTTCCTCTATCTTCCTTCCACTTTAGTCCCCTCATTTAAAATTAAATTCATGTGTATGTGTGTGAGTGAGCATGTTACAGCCGTATGTGGAGATCACAGTAAACCTCTCACAATTGAGTCTCTGTATTTAACATGTGGGTGTCAGGAATTGAACTCAGGTCCCTAGGCTAAGAGGCAAATGCCTACTTGAGCCATCTTGCCAGCCCTAGCCCATTCATTTTAAATACCTGTCATCTTGTAGTATTTTAAAATCCAAATGAAAGTCCCTTCTGAGAAGGGAAAATAGGCAAGAGCTAATCTAGGGATAGCTCATACTTGGGTTTGGCTTTAGGAAGGCCCAATAGGTGGTCTGAAGCTGAGCAAGAGACAAAGACCCCGATTTAGGTAAGGGAGCTAGGATGGGCTGTGGTCTGGGTGGAATGCCTCCAAACCCTTAGCCTTCGGCTCCCAGGAATCAAAGTTAGATCAGAGGCTGATGCCTCGAGCCCTCAAGAGAGGAACCCTCACGAGACCTGCCCTCGCGCTGTACAGTTGGCGAGTGGCGGGTAGATCCCACTCCCTGCATCTAACCCACGCGCTGGGAGACAGGCTTCCTTATTGGCTGGCTGTAGCACCCATCACAGCACCGCAGTCTATCATTGGCCATCTCCAGGAAGAGGCGGAGTTCGTAGTCGCACGTGCTCCATGTTTTAAAAAAAAAAAAAAGAGCGCAGGGCGATATCTGGTGCAGCCATGGCGAGTGTGGATGAGGGTGGGCGCAGGAGACCTCGACTGGCAGCATCGCTACAGATCAGCCCTGGGCCTTGGAGGCCCTCAGGAGGGCAGGAGCCCACAGAGGCTGGAGATGGGGCTCCTGGGACCGCTGAGCCTGGGGTGACTAGGGCACAGGAGGCCCACGGGGAGGCCTGCAAGGCCCTGGGAGGCTCAATTCTGAGTCCAGGGCCCGCGGGCGACTTCCCCATGGCCCTTCGGGGACTCAGTCTGCTGCCCAAGGACCCACCCCCGGTCCAAGCCGTGGCCCTGCTCACCCAGTGCATGGCTAACCTGGGTGTCTCTCTCACCTTTTTGGAGGACCAGACTGCAGGTGAGGCCTGGGGCAGGGTTGTGTGTGTGTGGCCCAGTCTATCTGTCTGTCTGCCTGCCTGCCTGTCTGCCTGTGCTATGTGTATTGTGTGTACCTCTGTGTGTGCTTGTGTCTCTGTGTCTGGGCATGTATATGAGTGTGTGTGTGTGTGTGTGTGTGTGTGCGCGTCTGTTTGCCTGTCTCTGTGTACTGGACCATGAGGGAGCCATGCTATAAGGTCAGGTTTCTCCACTGGCCTGTTGAGCTGGCTGTGATGAGCCAGAGATCCCCCAGTAAACTCCACTCACAAAGGAGCAAGGTGAACAGTCAGGTGCCTACAAAGCTGTAGCTAGGCAAACAGGTCTACCGGCTGCTCCTAGTGAAAAGGGCTTGTTGCGTACAATCACAGGTGCCTCTGCCAGAGGCCATACCTTGCTCACTCTGCTCAAGTTTGATCATATGTTCATCTGAGCTCATGCTGGGTGCCACGATGGGCCCCCTTCCCAAAAGGCTGCACATACCTGCAAGGAACTTACATGTGTTCTTAGCCTTGGATCAGGTGACCCGGTTCTGGGATTTTTTTTTAACCTGCTCCTGGGCGATTACACCAGAGATGACAGCGTTGAACAGAAAGATCCTTTAAAAGGAGGGTCCCTGGAGAAGAAAAATAAAGGGCTGTGTCTGGTGGCAGGTAGAAAGCTGCCCCATATGGGGTGGGAGAACTTCCTCTAGGTGCGACCCTACCTCCCCCAAAGCCTGTCACTCTTGTCATTCATGCTTGTCCCCGAGGCTCTGTGGAAGCCAGGTTCAGTCAGCAATGGGAAAGCATGGAAAACACATGCCACTCGCTGTCCTTAGAGTCCTGACTTAGGGTTGCTAGAAGCTCCTTGTTGATCTGGCTTGGAACAGATGTCAAGTGGAGGCTTAAGTGGAGGGAGGAGGCTAGGGTTGATGACCTCTCCTACAAATGGTCCAGACGGGACTGAAGGCCAGGAGTCTCCTCTTTCCTCAAGTTCTCTTCCCCAGGCCCTGGCTCCTCCTTCTCTGTGTGTGCAGAACTGGATGGGTTGGTCTGTCCTGCGGGAACAGGGAGCAGTAAGCTGGAAGCCAAGCAGCAGGCAGCGATCTCTGCCCTTCAGTATATCCAGAAGCAGCTGGAGAGACCAGGTAGCCAATGCATGAATGTGAATGTCTGCATGGCGTGTGTGTGGGGCGGTGGTGGTGTGTGGTGTGTATGTGTGGTATGTATGTATGCGTGGCGTGGGGGGGTGGTATATATGTGTGGTATGTATGTATGCACGGCTTGTGCATGTGGGGGGGTAGCATGTATGTGTGGTGGGTATGTATGCATGGTGTGTGCGGGGGTGTGGTATGTGCGTGTCATGTGTATGTATACATGGCATATGTGTGTATGGGGTGTGGTGGTATGTATGTGTGGTGTGTGTACGGTGTAGTTTATGTGGTGTGAGTATGTGTTGTATGTGTGGCACAGTATGTTTGTGTGATGTGAGTATGTATAACTATATGTCGTATATGTGTATGTGGTATGTGTGTGTTTGGTGTGCTTGTGTGTTGTGTGTGTGTATTGGTCGTGAACTGAGTGGCAGCACTCTGCCACACTGGCACCAGGGTGCGACTGGGCGGTGGCAGAGCCAAAGGGATTGGAAAAGATGACTCGAGTCGTGCCAGAGGTCAGATTCTCTGGGCACTGACTCTCTGCTCTGCCACTGGATGAGTGTCTGTATCGCAGGGAGGTGGGGGGAGGAGGAAGAACAGCTGAGGGAGTCACAGGTGACACTGGACACCACGGAGGAGCTGAGAACAAACTGGAGGCCCCAGGGCAGCTCAGTAACGCCCTTAGGCCAAAGGGAAAGAGCGGGCAGGGGCAGGAAGTGGTGGCCTGGTAGTTTAGGCAGGGCAAGCGTGGGAGATCTCAGTCAGGTCTCACGGCTACAAGGGTGCATCTAGTTGAAAGGAGGCAATGTATGGTTGTAAGATGTTTTATTTTAGAAAGGAGACAGAGGAGATAGGAAAGTAGGGGCCAGCCATCTCCATATGGCCAGCATGGAGAGAGTGAAGGGAGGAGGAGAAGAGAAGAGGGAAGGGAGACAGAGAGAAAGAGAGGAGAGGAGAAGAGAGAGGGGAGGGGGCAAAACTCCCTTTATATGGTGGGCTGGGCTATCTGTCTGTGGGGTGGGGCATACCTGGCTGTGGTCAGATGACTGGGGGTAGAGTCCAGCCAGAATGCTGGGAGCTTGGAGCATTGTCTACTTGATGGATAGCACAGGCTAGCGGAGTTGGAGAACTCGTGGAATCAGCCTGTGTTTGGGAACATGTCTTTACTGTTTCCATCCCTTGTGAAATCTTTTACTGGGTCTCCAAAAGTTGAGACGCACTCAACCAAAAAGCAGACTGCTTTTTCATGGTCCCACAGTAGAGTGTGTATGTATAACTGTACGTTGTATATGTGTCTGTTGTATGTGTCTACGTGTGCTATGTATGTTGTATATGTGTATGTTATGTGTGTGTATGGTGTGTGTGTGTGTGTGTGTAGTATCTTTGGGTGGTGTGTGTGTGTTATGGTGGTATGTATGTTGCATGTATGTATGTTGCATAAATATATGTTGTGTGTGTGTGAGTGTGTGTGTGTATGTGTGAGTGTATGTTGTATGTATGAGTAGTGTATATGTGTGGTGTGTGTGTGTTATGGTGGTGTGTATGTTGTATGTGTGTGTTGTATGTGTGAGTGTGTGTTTGTACGTGTCAGTGTATGTTGTATGTATGTATGGTGTATGTGTGTGGTGTGTGCAGCCCCACAGCCCCACCTGGCATCAGCATGGAGCACATGCTGCTGCTGCTGCTCTGATGGACTACACGGGAGGCAGGGAGCATAGGAGAAGCTGCTGGTGGACTTGTTTGGAAGGTGGAGCCTTCACCATCTCGTCTTGGTTTCCCAAAGGTTGGGAGGACCCAGTATCCATGCAGCTATCTCCTCTTGTCTCTTTTAGAGCCCCTGGTGACTCCCCGGCAGCCTCTGCTCACCTCCCTCAGCATAGGTAGGTAGGCTCAACCCCTGGTGTCTGCTGTCTCTCAGGGCAAGAAGGAGGAGGTGGAGGAAGCATGGCTTGAGGGTCCTGCACTGCCCTCTGGTCATTGTATACAGAGACCATCCTGACCCATGAGCAACGCTGTGCAGCTGTGGTCAGTGCCGGCTTGGACCGACTCCTGAGTGAGAGTTCACCATACGTAGCCTGTAAGGGGACAGTGGCCGCAGTTGTCCTAGAGAGAGGTAGGACCTGCCCTGCCCCACCCCGGCTCCGCAGACCAGCTCAGGCTCCTGGCCTGAGTTTTCTCTGTTCCCTTCCTGCACAGAGGTCCAAGGCAGCATTGGTCACTCCAAAGAGACCTATGAGCTGGTGGCACTAGGCACAGGCAGCAGCAGCTGTGCCGGCTGGCTGGAGTTCTCAGGCCGACGGCTGCATGACTGCCATGGTCTGGTCGTTGCCCGCAGGGCCCTGCTGAGGTGAGGGGCAGGCAGGCGGGTTCTGCTGCAGGCTGCCTAGAACCGCTGCCCCAGCCCCCTCTGCCTGTCACCCCCAGGTTCTTCTCCCGGCAGCTCCTACTGGTCACACGGGGGGGTCTCAAGGGCCAGGAGCGGTCGGTGCTGACCCCCCAGCCTGGGCCCGGGCCCCCCTTCGCTCTCAAGCCTGGGGTCTTCTTGCACCTGTATGTGAGCAACACTCCCAAGGGGGCAGCCCATGACATCTAGTACGTGGCCTGGCCTGGGAGCCCCCTGGTCTCATTGTGGGGAGCCAGGGTGTAAAGAGTACCCTGACTCTGGGCTTTTGCCCGCTGCCCCTTACCTCCACAGCCTCCCACTGGCCTCAGAAGACAGTGTCCTGCATAGCCCGGCCTTCCGCCTGCAGGCCCATATCTGTGGGCAGCTGAAGCCTGTATCCTATGTGGCGCCTGCCCTCCGAGATACCCATGTGGGCTGCCTCTCAGCCAGTGACAAGCTGGCCCGTTGGACCGTCCTTGGGCTGGGTGGTGGGCTGCTGGCCCACTTCCTGCCGCCACTCTATGCCACCAGCCTTGTCCTAGGTGAGGGGACAAAGGGCTAGGGCAGAGGATGGGTTCTGAGTGGCGCGGAGAATGTGGTGACTCGGGCCGTGTCCTGTACTCTCTGCCCACAGCTGACCCCTGCCATGACCCCCCAACTCTGAACAGGGCCATTCATTCCCGGCCTAGACTAGACAGTGTCTTGGGATCGTGTCTTCCATGTCCGTATGTCCGTACCACCTTGCACCTGTTTGCTGGCCCCCTGGTCGCCCCCTCTGACCCCGGGCCCAGCACCTGCCATGGCCTGAGCCTCAACTGGAGCCTGGGGGATCCTGACATTGAAGTCATTGATGTGACCACCGGACGTGTGAAGACCGAGTGAGGAGGGCCCTGTGGGACTGTCCCTTAGTAGGGCGCTCTGGTGGGGAACCCCATGCCCCTGCTCAGAAGATAGAGCAGAGAAGTGGGTGGCATCTCCGGTGCCTCTGGTGGCACAGGTACAGCACTGAGTAGGAGGAGACCATGTGCGTGGTACGGGGAGATCTAGCTGTTCTTTTCCAATGACTACTGTTACGTCTTTGCCCAGCTCCAGCATTGGGCCCCCCTCCCGTCTCTGTAAAGCGGCCTTTCTCGCAGCATTCCGCCAAGTTGCCAGAGCTCTGGAGAAGCCCCAGCTCCTGTCTCTGCAGACCTATGAGGCTGCCAAGGTAGACTTCTGTCCAGTCCTTTCTTCCACTCACAACACTCTAAGTGAATACCTCACCCACCCTGTCCCCTCCCCTGCACCCTAGGCTGTCCACTACAGGGAAGCTCGTCAGCAGCTCTCTCTCCTCCTGGACCAGCAGGGCCTGGGGGCCTGGCCCTCAAAGCCATTGGTGGGTAAATTTAGACACTGATCCAGACTTCAAGCAACAAGGACCCTAGTGGAGTTGAACCTCGACAGTGGAAGAACATACTGGGGGGCAGAGAGGAGTTGGGGTGGGGTGGGGGAGGGGAAGAACATACTGGGTGAGGGCGGGGCTAGAACTGGGGGCTGGGAAGTCCTGTAACACCTACCTCTGAGGAGTGGAGGGATTTGTATAGCTAGTTTTAATAAAGAAATTATCTCTAGTGGTCTGTGTGTTGGAGTGTATTGAGGTGGTAGGTCATTGAGGGGAGCCTTTCATGCCACCACAAATGGGTACTCATCAATCTTGGAAGCAGGCTCGGGAGTGTCTGTGTCCTGAAGCAGGTCCAGGTAGGGCAGAGGTCAGGCTGTGAGGCCTGAATCCCCTTCCTTTCCAGGACCTAGGCTTTGGGAACCTAGGAACTCATGAGTCCTGTCATCTGGTCAGGCTTGGCTTGTACTGACTATTGTGTTAAGGGCCCCTGTTGAAGGATGCAGGGTGGTGGCAGACACTGGGAATCCTTGCTCTGCTGCCCACTGCTGCGAAGCCAGCACTTCCCATTGGCAGGGTGGATGTGGCTTCCCCCTTCCCTTCAGGGTGGCACAAACTGCAAATATGCCAGCAGATGCTGCATCAGCAAACCTGGGGCTTTGCCACCCCGGGCGGGAGCACAGCAGCCTTGAAGTCCAGGGAGCTGGTTTTGGCCCTGTACCCCCATTCTATAGTCCAAAGCTCTCCACATCCCCCTTCCTTCCCCAGATCATAGAGTACCATCCTGGAAGAGCCTGGTGACGCTAGCCAGTGCCGATGTCCAGTGTTTTGTAGGACCGTGGCCAGCTAAGGGATGCGCACGTGTCCTGGGCACCTGAAGCAGTTCCAGGGAGTGGCATTTGAGCAGGTTGGGTGAGGAAGGCAAGCCTCCCAGTGCTGGATGTGGCAGAATGGGGTAGCAGTGTTAGTAGGTAGGACCTGATAGCCTCTTCTTGGGTGTTGACACAGGGGCTTTGGTTCCTGGACATTGGTTGGAACCAGGGCTTAGATCATTGGTGCTCCGGTTCTGGCTTTGAGGTTAAACTGGAGCAGTCCAGGCATTTAGCCAATCAGGTGATTGGCTCCCCAGCCTCTACAACAGTGCTGCTCCATTCTAACAACCATGGCACTGTGTCCTGTTGGCCTCTTGTCTGGTTTCTCTGTAGACCATTCACTGGTACAGGTGTCTCCTACTAGAGGTATCAGTCAGCTGCTCTCTCTCTCTCTCTCTCTCTCTCTCTCTCTCTCTCTCTCTCTCTCTCTCTCTCTCTCTCT
>JADRCD010144799.1:0-12500 GCA_019843815.1 Montemys delectorum
GCGCGGACTCCGCGGGTCCCCCCCTTCCCTGCGCGATCCTCTCCTCCGTCCTCCCCGTCCCCTGTCCCCGCCCTTCCCCCTCCCCAGAACGGCCCCACTCCCACGTGACCCGCGAGCGGGCGCCGAGGGGGACCCGAGCCGCGCACTAGAATGTCCCGGATTCCGAAGGCACCGAGGTAGCGACGGCGCGGCAGGCCACGGTGGGGACAGCGCAGCGGACAGCGCTGGGGACGTCGGGGCGGACCCACGAGTGGACGACGGGCGGGTCGCGGGGAGGGTCGGGGGCGGCGCGGGCCTGGCCGGGTCGTACCTACCGCGGGGCGCGAGGAGCGCCGCGTCCCGCCGCCGTCGCAACACCGCCGCGTCCTCCGCCTCCGCGGCGGGACCCCCGCCCCGCGCCCGTCCCTCCTCCCGCGCGCCAGAAAGAGAAGATGGCGCTCAGCTGCCTCAGGAAGTGACGTCGCCTTATTTGCATGCCGACGAGGCCAGCCAATGGGTGTAGAGTGTGCCTGGGGACCCCCTGGGCTCTTGCCTCGGGCCCCTCCAGGCCCCTGGAGCCCGCGGGCCTCGAGGTCCCGGAGGGGGTGTGGCCTGCCGCAGCCCCCTCCCCTCGACCCCCGGGTCCAGAGCCCTCACCACCCCTGGGCAAGCTCTCGAGAGAGTTTTAGTTGGTGGTGACGTCATTGAAGGGGTGGGGCGAACCCGTCATCGGCCACATGACCAATCACATGGGCTCACCAGAGCTCTGACTTCTTTTGCATGGCATGGGGGTGGAGCCAGTGGGAGCCAAGTGGGTGGCCCCGCCCATACCTACAAACCAATCAGAGGCCAGCCCTGGGGATACTGGCTGGCCATTGGAGGATAGGACTTAAACTCTAGGAACTTGGACCAGTGTGCCTATGATTGACATATCTTGGTGAGCCAACGGGATAGGATCTCCTGACTCATCATTCTTCTTAAGGAAATTTGTGTCACACCTTTGGAGAATTTTTGAGAATTAAAGTTACATCCATGCCACATTGTGTAAGAAGAGAGTTGATTGCATGTATTTGCATAATGGTAGACTATTTCTCAAGTTGGATTGTACATGGAGAAGGAGCTTTCAATTTGTTTTTTGAGGTTCCATCCATGGAGAGACCAAGCCCCCCCCTACAGAAAGTCTGTCTGCTCTAGATGCAGCAAGAGGCTCAGCAGAAACTTTTGGAGAAGACAAATAGAAACACTCTAAAATGTGTTGCAGTCCTTTTAACAGGCCTATCTTCTATCCCCGCCCCTTATGGGTCCCAGAGGTTTCCCAGTCTGACAACCCCTGCCCTCATCAACCTTCCACAGAAGGTCTATAAAACCAAGCCAAGACTTGGGCTCCATCTACTGCCACCACCATGTCTGGGTTCTATCCGGGCTGGTGGTGTGCAGCATGTTTGCTCTGCCCTGTCTGAAACCGTTGTCCTCTTGCCTCAACTGCACCATTTTCTAGTCTGCCTTCTGTTTGGTTTGCTCCAGTTACTAGAAATAATAGGTGCTCCGTAAGCGGCCACATCTGTTTTTAAGTGTGCTCAGTGTTGGGCTGATGATACTGACCACAACCTGCTTTTATTTCCTACATGAAGACAAGTCATAACTGAAAGAGGGCTGGCCTATCCTACTTATTCCTAAGTTGTAGCTTAATTTGATTGTGAAATTACAGCAGCAAGTGAGCATGATGTTCCTACTCATCTCCGTGGAGAAATCGTGGGTGAGATGAAAAAGTTAGCTACAGCCTTCCAGCCTCCCCTCATGCAAACTGGCATGCACACAAATGTCTCATCTCACTTCTTCCCATTTCTCAAAGTCTCTGTCCCTTCTTCTCGCCTGCTCTTGACTCTTCAACCTCAAACATTGCCTCCTCAGTACAACCACATTGTGGAAATTTGGTCACCAGTGATTTCCCAGTTGTTGAATCTAAAATCAGACTTTAGTCCTCATTGTTTTGGACCTGTCTTTCATCTATAACCACTAGGGGAACTCCCTAAAGCCCTGAACCCTGAACTTGCTATTCAGTCTTCCCTAGCCCATTTGCTCCCAAACTTTCCCCCATGGTGAATCATTCAGTCTGTAGTCACTGCCCACCTCCTGTTACCATGCTAGATATTGGAAATCTATGCCTTTCCTTTTTTGGCATATCCTCCCCCTGTTAAGTTCAACTAAAAGCCGCGATACTCAGTTTGAGAGAGTCCTTATCTTACGAAGTACAAAGAGACAGACCTATGACCCCAGTACCTGAGAGGCTGAGGTAGGAGGG
Organism: Montemys delectorum; assembly: GCA_019843815.1. Lineage (NCBI taxonomy): Eukaryota > Metazoa > Chordata > Mammalia > Rodentia > Muridae > Montemys > Montemys delectorum. The sequence continues at coordinate 2,282 of JADRCD010144799.1, forward strand.
CTACAAGTCAGAAACAACCTTATCTCAAAAAAACAAAAAGAGAGGGGGTGGGGCTCCAGGTATGATCTGTCAGATTGTGTCACACCCTTCTTGTCCCCACCTTCAAAGAAAGGAAAGGAGTAGAAGAAGCCATCTGGAAACAGGAGAAAGGCCAGAGCCACCTTTTGAAATTAAGAAGTGCAGGAAAAATTGAACCTTGGACATAGGTCGCATGTCAGTACAGAGGAATGTAAAATTTCCTGCCAGTGGAAAGAGAACAGTCTCAAGGGACCCTTAGGCAAACTCTTCTTAGTGCCTCGAGGAAAAGAAGATTAGCAGATCTGACCTAAAAGTCTGAAACTCACACCAGGTTTTACTTGCAGAGTAAAATGCTGGACCTCACTCTTGGTACCAGCTTGTAAGGGCTTAGGTTTTTATACGAATTCAGGAAGACACAATTTAAAGCTGTGGCTCATAAAACATTAGTGCGTATTTGGAATAGGGGACCTTGTGTCCAGTTTTCCTACTTTTAACTTATGGGAATGTGTGGTTCCTTAAAGTTTTCCAGAATTTGCAGGTGGTCAAGGTAGGGTGGCTTTGATAAGAAGTAGGATACACTCTGTGGTGACAGTCCTGTCATGTGTAGACCGTGATCACCTGGGGTGAAAGTTGGCATGCTCTAACAGGGCAACAAAATCGAGCAGGTTCTTAGCAACTGTAAAGGCTCTGCCTTGGGAACAAGGAAATGCTTCCATCCATCCTGAAAATAATCATTAAGTAAAAGATTTTCACACCCATGAAAGGAGCAGAATGGATGAAATCTACCTGGAGGTATTGAAATCACTCTTGGGACTTAGCCCGACCATATCTTACCTTTGTAGACTTTGGTTTGAGTATAATGTGGAACCTGGATGTAAACTCTACTGTGTTTTTAAACTTTTCCCACCAATACTGACTGTCTTGGGATTTCTGTGAAGAGATACCGTGAACATTTAATTGAGGCTGGCTTACAGTTTCAGAGGTTCTGTCCTTTATCATCATGGTAGGAACATGGCAGGTTCCAGGCAGAAAAAGTGCTGGAGAAGGAGCTGAGAGTTCTACATCTTGATTGGAAATCAGCCAACAGGAGACTCTGGATCACACTGACCAGACTTCAGCATATATTAGCCCTCAAAGCCACACCTACTAATAGTGCCTCTTCCCATGGGCCAAGCATATTCAAACTACCACGTTCTACTCCTGGCTCCCATAGGCTCATTCAACATCATCTATGAAGTCCATAGCTAGCAAAATACATTTAGTCCAACTTCAGAAATCCCCATAGTCTAACACAGACAGTCTCACCAACCACTGTTCAAAAGTCCAAAGTCTCTTCTGAGATTCCTGCAATCTCTTAACTGTATTCCTCTATAAAATCAAAATCAAAAAGCAGATGAAACACCTCCAACATCATAGGATATACATTACTATTCCACAATGTCATAGTGAGAAAATATTGGAGCAAAGCAAGACCAAAAACCAGCTGAGCAAACTCCAAACTCTGCATCTCCATGTCTGATGTCAAAGCAGTCTTCACATCTCCAACTCCTTTCTGCTTTGTTGACTGCATTTCTTTCTCTTGGGCTGGTTCCACTCCCTGTTAGCAGCTTTCCTTAACAGGTATCCAATAGCTCTAGCATCTCAAACATCTTGGAGTCTCCAAGGCAACTTCAACTTTATAGCTTCTTGTTCCAATTTCTGAAATCAACACATGATCTTCTGAGCATCTCCAAAGGGCTTAGGCCACATCCCCATCTCTGTCCTCTGTAGCATTCCAAGGTCTGTTTGACTCCATTGCTGCTGCTGTTCTTGGTGTTCATCCCATGGTACTGGCATCCAAAGTTTTTTTGGCATGCCAAGGTTTTTCACTGCAAGTAGGTGTCACCAATAGCTTCTCATAGGCTCTCTTCATGGTGCCAAGCCTCAACTTCTTTGCATGACCCCGTCAGTCCTAGGCCATCAATTGCAACTGTGGCTATACCTTCACCAATGGCCTCTGTGACCTCTCACAGTGTCAAGCCTCAGCTGCTCTCCATGACCCCTTCAAAACTAGTACCTGCTGGGTAATTCTTACACATTACCAAGTCTAGCTGTAGTGTGGGGTACAACTTTGGTTATCTCTGGAACACAGCTTCTTTGTGCTCTCAGAAAACACTTCCCAGATTTCACCTCAGTGATGCTGGTCTCTTCTTAATCACCTCTAATTTTTTTAGCTCCAGCTAACCAGCATCAATTGTCAAAGTAATCTCCTCCTCCTCTTGACTGTAAAGCCAGAGCCACATGACTGAAGCTGCCAAGTTCTCTTGCGTGTTGGGGTTGGAACATGGCCCCCTTGTTCTATTATGTTCTTCACTGTCTAAGCTTGGCTCTTCTGGAACTTGCTCTGTAGACCAGATTGACCTTAAACTCAGAGATCTGCATGCCTCTGTCTCCTAAATTCTGGTGTACTACCATGCCTGGACCTAAACCTTTTTTTTTTTTACGTGGAACTTGCTCTGTACTAGGCTGTCCTTGAACTGAAAGATCTGCTTGTCTTTGTGTCCTGGGATTAAATGTGCATACCACCATCCCTGGGCCTATATTTAAGATCCAAATCAAAAGCCTATGTCTTCCAGCCTCAAGATCTGGATCACAGCTGTGCCCTCCATTTGTGGATTATAGTTCATTTCAGATTAAAAATGTAAATAAAAACAATAACCAAGTAATAAAAGATAACATGGTGTAACTATTACTTGTTCAACTGAAAACACATAAACAATAAGCGTAGGTACGTGGGATCTTGCCCGGAAGTCATCACTCCCTTAATCTGTTTATCTCCTCAAACACAAGATTTAGCTCCATTGTACTTCCATAGCTCCATTGGAATACTTGAACCAAATAATTTTTTTTAATTTTTCCCTTTAATACTTGAACCAAACATTTTGTATTTTTTCTTTTTAAGCTTGCTATACTTAATCAAAATGTTCTTCATGAAAGTAAACCAATGCTGGGTGTTTCTGAGACTTCCGTTGTCAATGCAATTAATCTGAGTCTCTTCTTCTTAGACTCAGACAAGAGCAAAAAGCACCAACATTCTTCATCCAAAATATAAGAGCGATCTCCACAGTTCAAATCAACCTCAGTATCAATGTCCTCCATATTCGTACTAGAATGGCCCATTGAGTCCCACCTAAGGCATTCCATAGCTTTCCACATTCACAGTCCCCAAATCCACATTCCTCCAAACAAAAGCATGATCAGGCCCAGCACAGTAATACCCCACTCCTGGTACCAACCTCTGTCTCAGGGTTTCCATTTCTGTGAAGAGACACCATGACTGAGGCAACTCCTCTAAAGGCCAACATTTAATTGGGGCTGGCTTACAGTTCAGAGGTTCTGTCCATTATCATCATGGTAGGAATCACAGCAGGTTTCAAGCAGACAAGATGCTGGAGAAGAAGTCTAGAGTTCTACTTGTTGATTGGGAGGCAGCCAGCAGGAGACCCTGGATCACACTGGCCAGAGTTAAGCATATATATGAAACCTCAAAGCCTTACCTCCACAGAGACACACTTCCTCTAACAAGGCCACACCTCCTAATAGTGTCACTTCCCATGTGCCAAGCATATTCAAACTATCACACTGACTTAATGTACAACAATTTTTTTTCCACTGTGACAGCTATTCTCATGTGATTTGCATGATATGTATTTGACAGCACCTTGTACCACATATGTCCTGGTAGTGCCAGAGATTGATTAATTGGGAGCCTATCTTCCTACTCAAAGCTATAGCTAAAAATCCATGCCTATAATTTAGGGATCCCTGAGATTTGTTGCGTAGGAGTTTAGTTTGTATCATGATCTTTGTAAAAGTGATTGACATACGGCCTTCTAACGAGCATTTTCCTCGATCTGTAAGGAATGTCTTTTGGCGGACTCCAACTTTTCTGACAGATGGGTGCAGCTCACTAAACAATGGGAACAAGAAGTGAGAAACACTCTTTGCTTCCAGAGTATTCCAAAGTGATGCTCTAAACAATATGGGGACATGGAAAACCAAGGTGTTTTCTTTCTTTTTCCAGTCTCTATCTAATAATCGTCACAGATATTTTGGTGCTGGTGGTGGTGATTTTTTGATTTGTTTGGGTTTTTTTTTTTTTTTTTTAACTTCTGGTTACCAAGAAATGTGGGGCAACTTCTAGCCAATAGCCAAGCAATTTTGCAGTGGATACCAGCTGGGTGTCCCCAAATCCAGTTCAGTTTTGACACTGTCATCAGGAGGTGATCCAATCCCACTTACAATTAAAGTTCCTTGTCAGTCACTTCATGCCCACTTGGTAGGGCCCAGCTTCCCATCGCTGTTTGCGTCTCTCCTCCTTGTGTTGGAATGACTTGGAATGGTGGTGCTAAGAACTCTGGGAAACATGCTAACTGGTTTATTTAAAGGACATTACAGAGCACTGGTGAACACCAGAGGGAAGAGATGCCCAGGAATATAGGAAGGGCAGAGCCATTTGCCCTCAGGAAGAGCATGAGAGTCTAAGAACCTCCAAATTTCTGCCATCAAGATGCCCCCTGAACCCTGATTTTCCTTCTTATGGAGGTATCATCGTGTAGGTGTGACAGGTTAAACCAGTGGCCACTGGCAATACCCTCATCCTTGGGCTTTGGGGTCCTCCTGGAGACTGGGGATTGGGGCTGAAAGTCACGATTCTAACCCTGATTTAGTCGCCACCCTGAAACTACCCGGAGACTGCTAGAGTCAGCCAGCTTCTTAGCATAACAACATATCTGGCACTTTGGAGATTCCTTCTCTGTCAGTGTCATAGAGTACCACCCACGTGCCACCTGAATCTATTACTCTCTGACTAGCGGAGCGACGTTCGTGAGTGCATGGTGTCTGCACAGATGCACCGTAGCAAGCCTTAAGTGACTACATGACGCAGAGCATATCCTACCTGCCGAATAGAGTCCACAAATAAGCAGCCTTACAACAGATTAGCACGTTAAGCCCATCCATTCCTATGTTAAACATTGCCACTTTCCCCACCAATTCCCCAGGTGGACACACAATACCTACTACTTCTGCAGCAAGCGTCCCACGAGTTTTCCCTATGGATTCTCAGTCAGGGCGAGCGAGTGCAACTCTAGGGAAGACATCAAGTTCCCTAACAGAGGTGGTAATCCAAAGACTTCTTCCTTTGATGGGACAGTGGTGACAGGTTAACGGATGTGACAGTGTTCAGCAGACTGTGGGGAGACAGGGTCACAAGCTCCCAAAGCTGGTTGGCTGGCTGAAAAGTGTGTGTCCCACTCAGCAGCAGCACTGGGGCAGCACGAGGAATCATGGAGTTACAGGGATATCTGTCTTGGAACAGGGTTGAGCTCCTCTGTACTTGGACCTCACCCTTGAAAGTGTCCCCTATTATTCTATAATACCTTCTGCCTATCTTCTACACTGAAGTCACTCAAGGATGAGCACAGGTCAGCATCATGGGGCACAGAGACCTGTCCTCCAGCAAATGACCCAAGGGTTATACTACAGGCTACACAGATAGGAAAAAAAAATCTGTGGGCCACTTGCTATACCTACTACCTCTGTGGCATGTTCACTAGAGAAATAGTTGGGCAAAGTGACAGTATTGATTGTAAGAAGACAGAATGGTGGGGGTTGATCAGCACCTTGGGTAATATTAATTCAGCGAATCTGCCTTGGATATCAAGAGTACAGCGGAGGGCTGGAGAGATGGCTCAGAGGTTAAGAGCACTGACTGCTCTTCCAGTGGTCCTGAGTTCAACTCCCAGCAACCACATGGTGGCTCACAACCATCTGTAATGCATACAATTCCCTGTTCTGGTGTATCTAAAGGCAGCTACACTCTACTCATATGCATAAAATGAATAAATATATCTTTAAAAAAAAAGAGCCCAGCGGAAAGATGAGAGCTTCCTTCGTGGGAGTGCACTTGGAATTTCCTTTATGATAGGATGATCTTGTAACAGATGCACTGAAGTGGGAAGACATGCCACCAGTGTGGATAACATTCTCCAATAGGTGGATCAGATACAAAGAAATATGAGGAAAAAGCAGTGTGTGTGTGTGCATGTGTGTGTGTCTGTCTGTCTGACTGACTGACTGTCTCTCTGCATCTCTCTGCATGTTCCTGCCTCTGTTTCTTCTTTCTACGTAAGTTCCATCCCTTTTGCTGTGATCCTCCACTGACAAGAGACTCCAGGGTCTTTGCTCTTGTATGGTGGCCTCAGCCCCAGCGGCTTTGCAGGAATCCCTCAAGCTTTAACAGTTCACACTGCTGCTGAACAGTCTCACTGCTTGGGCTGAGCATCCATTAGGTTCTTAGCCTCTCCAGAAAACACACAGCCATTGGTGGACTACCCAGCCTTTATCATGTAAGACAATCTAATTAATCCATATGTATAATATGCTATGTATATATGATATGTATATGCTTGGCCCAAGGAGTGGCACTATTAGAAGGTGTGGCCCTATTGGAGTAGATGTATCACTGTGGATGTGGACTTTTGAGACATTCATCCTAGCCGGGCAGTGGTGGCACATGCGTTTAATCCCAGCACTTGTGAGGCAGAGGCAGGCAGATTTCTGAGTTCAAGGCCAGCCTGGTTTACAGAGTGAGTTCCAGGACAGACAGGGCTATACAGAGAAATCCTGTCTTGAAAAACCAGGAAAAAAATTCATCCTAGCTGCCTGGAAGCCAGTATTCTGCTAGCAAACTTCAGATGAAGATGTAGAACTCTCAGCTCTGCCTGCACCATGCCTGCCTGGATGCTGCCATGTTCCTGCTTTGACGACAATGAATGGAACCTCTGAACCTGTAAGCCAGCCCCGATTAAATGCTGTCCTTTATAAGACTTACCTGGGTCATGGTGTCTGTTCACAGCAGTAAAACCCAAACCAAGTCAGTATAGATAGATAGATAGATAGATAGATAGATAGATAGATAGATAGATAGATAAGATAGATGATAGATAGATAGATAGATAGATAGATAGATAGATAGATAGAGATATCAATATATAGATATGTATATACATACATATCTATGTATATATTTTAAAAGATATATATAAATTGTGAACTAATCAATGTTTTAAGTCATTGGTGAATTCAAATGTTAAATGGACTATTGGGAAATGGTGGAACTTGGAAAGATGGACTTAGATGGAGGTCAATGAGGCCTGTCTCTTGGAGGGTTTATTTTACCCCTGGAGCCTTCCTATTATTTCTTTCTCCTTCTTGGCTACCATTAGGTGAGAAATTCCCTCTCTGCCATGATCCTCTGCCTTACCTTTACCCAGAAACAAGACAGCCACCTACTCTTGACGGAAACCTTTGAAAACATGAACCAGTGCAAAACCTTCTGTTTTAAAATGTTTCAAGTGTTTATTATAGCAATAAAAGTCTGACTAATATAACATCCTTGATCAAATTACACACTTAGGGCTGGAGAGATGGCTCAGCGGTTAAGAGCACTGACTGCTCTTCCAGAGGACCAGAGTTCAATTCCCAGCAACCACATGGTGGCTCACAACCATCTGTAATGGGATCCCATGCCCTCTTCTGGTGTGTCTGAAGACAGCAACAGTGTACTCATCATATATATACATATTTATACATACACATATATATATATAAATCTTTTTTTAAAAATTATACCACTTAGAAAAATTAGCACAGGATTAAGATTGTAAAAACCTAGGGTATCTAAGGAGAAGGCTGTTTCCTGGAAGAGGCCGCTTAAATATGTACAGCCGACACTCAGGCAGCCAAGCCCACAGCACTGGCCCCACTGCAGTCAGAAATTGATGTGCTTGTTTTAAATGAACAGGAGTACTGATGTGGTGGTGGAGTAGAACATTACTCTGTGTGGGTCTGAAAATTGAGGAGAGTCTGGGTACGAAAAGGGAGGCTACATTGAGTAGAAGGGGGAAGTACGAGAGGTTAAGAAAGGTGTAGGGAGCTGGGCAGTGGTGGCGCATGCCTTTAATCCCAGCACTTGGGAGGCAGAGGCAGGCAGACTTCTGAGTTCAAGGCCAGCCTGGTCTCGAGTTCCAGGACAGCCAGGGCTACACAGAGAAACCCTGTCTGGAAAAACCAAAAAAGAAAGAAAGAAGGAAAGAAAAAAAGAAAGAGAGAGAGAGAGAGAGAGAGAGAGAGAGAGAGAGAGAGAGAGAGAGAGAGAGAGAGAAGGAAGGAAGGAAGGAAGGAAGGAAGGAAGGAAAGAAAGGTGTAGGGATTTTGTTGTTTTGGATTTTTTTGGATTTTTCTTTTTAATCTCTGTGTCTATATGTGCCTTTTCTTCGGCTCTCTTTCCTCTGTTTGTTCTGTCTTATTTTATTTTAATTTATTGTATTACTATTCTTTAGATGCCTGTCTGATAGAGTCTAATGAGACAGAGATGGTGTGGATTCAGACGGGAAGTGAGGGGAGGATCTCGGAGGAGTTGGGGGAGGGGAAATCATAGTCAAAATATGTTGTATGAAAAAATTATTTTCAATTAAAGTAAAATAGAAAATGAAAAAAGGAAGTGCTCAGATAGGTTAAAAGAAGGGATCCATCCCATATACAGTCACCAAACCCTGACACTATTGTGGATGCCAACAAATGCTTGCTGACAGGAGCCTGATACAGCTTTCTCCTGACCCTGACAAACACAGAAGCAGATGCTCACAGCCAACCATTGGACGGAGCACGGAGTCCCCAGTGGGGGAGCTAGAGAAAAAACTGAAGGAGCTGAAGGGGTTTGCAACCCCATAGGAAGAACAACAACATCAATCAACCAGACTCCCCAGAGCTCCCAGGGACTAAACCACCAACCAAAGAGTACACTTGGTGGGACTCATAGCTCCAGCTGCATATGTAGCAGAAGATGACCTTGTGGGGCATCAATGGGAGGAGAGGTCCTTGGTCCTGTGAAGGCTCGATGCCCCAGTGTAGGGGAATGCCAGGATGGGGAGACAGGAGTAGGTGGGTTGGTGGGGGAACACCCACATAGAAGCAGGGGGAGGGGGAGTTGCAGGGGGGCACTAGGAAAGGGGATAGATAACATTTGAAATATAAATACAGAAAATATCCATTTTTTAAAAAGGGACAGAAAGGTCACTCAGCGTTTACCGTGATCTCATACTGTGATAAAATATCAGAAAGAAGCAACTTAAGAGAGCAATGAAGAACACCATGGCGTGGAAGACACGGTAGCAGGTCTTGCTCACATCTGGGTATATCAGAAGCACAGATGAAGCAAGAAACAGAGCCAGCCTATAGGCCAAGGCTCACCCCCAGTTGCACCAGGGTACCTTTCCTAGAGCCCCAGTGCAAGTTTGTTACTTCTCTTTAGCGGGCCAATTGCTTTACCGATTGCGAGCACAGTGTCTCCATGCCCTGCGTCTGCAGCCTCGGGCCTTCTCATTCCTTTCTCCTCTCCAAATGCACACTTTTCTTCCATTCCTGCTGCAGTTGTTGATTTTGTTCATTATGAGCCTGGCTTAAGGTCACACCCTCAGTGCTACACCATATTGACATCTCCTCCTCCAAACAATTTAGTCCATTCCTTGTTAATTCACCCTCCCTGAAAGTCTCAGGACACTCACCGAACACAGCCAGATCACTGCCAGAGTGCAGCCCAACCGCCCTCTAGTTCAGTTACCAACAAACTCCTCATTCTCTTTGAAACTTTCACTGTCTGGATTTCTTTTTAAAAAAAAATAATAATTTATTTAATTTTTATTTTATGTGAATTGGTGTGAGGCTGATCCCCTGAAACTGGAGCTGTCATGTGGACCCTGGGAATTGAACCCAGATCCTCTGGCAGAAGAGCTAGTAGTCTTAACCACCGAGCCATCTCTCCAGCCCCTACTGTCTGAATTTCTATTGACGTTCTGGTTTTCCACAGTCCCACCAGGATAGCCCCTTAACTTCTGCTTAGGGTGATCTAAAGTTCTTCGGGCTCCGTTTCCAAATTCTTTCACATTCTTCCATCAAAACAAATCCCAAAGGCCTATAAACCATATAGTTAACTGCACAAGTCCCCTGGCCTTAATGCTTAGAAATACCAATTCTCTGTTTTAATTACTTTTCTTGTCACTATGAGAAACATATCTTTTAAAAGGCAGCTGGGAGGAAGAAGGGTTTGTTTTGTATCACGGGCTGAGGGAACACAGGGCATCTTGGGAAAGAACAAAGT